>JAZHEH010002535.1:0-19090 GCA_036589455.1 Ateles fusciceps | reverse complement strand
CTTGTTCTGGTTTTTCCCATAGGCCGGGGGTTTGTTGGAAATATCTGTTTTTAGATTCTACATAAATAGTGTTTCTAAGCTGCTGAATACAAACATCAGTGAAACTCTGTAAGGTGAATTCACACATTGCAAAGCAGTTTCACAAATAGCTTCCTTTTAGTTTTTATTGTGAGATATTTGTCTTTTCACCCATAGGCCTCCATTCAGTCTGAAAAGTCCCTTTCTAGATTCTACACGAAGTGTGTTTCTAAACTGCTGAATCAAAACATAGGTTCAACTCTCTGAGTTTACATGGACACACAGCAAGGCAGTTTCAAAGATATCTTTCTTCTGGGTTTCAAAGCCAGTCTTTCTGCTTTTTCCCATAGGCCAGGGTTTCATTGGAAATATCTGTTTTTAGATTCTACAGAAAGAGTGTTTCTAAGCTGCCTAATACACACATCAGTTAAACTCTGGAAGGTGAATGCACACTTTGCAAAGCAGTTTCACTAATAGCTTCCTTTTACTTTTTATTGTGAGATATTTCTCTTTTTACAATAGGCCTCCATTCAGTCTGAAATGTCCCTTTTTAGATTCTACACAAAGTGTGTTTCTAAACTGCGGAATCAAAACGTAAGTTCAACTCTCTGAGTGTAACAGACACACAGCAAAGCAGTTTCAAAGATATCTTTCTTCTTGGTTTCACAGCCTGTCTTCCTGATTTTTCCCATAGGCCAGGTTTAATTGGAAATATCTGTTTTTAGATTCTGCACAAGAGTGTTTCTAAGCTGCTGAATACAAACATCAGTTTAACTCTGGATGGTGAATGCACACATTTCAAAGTAGTTATACCAAGTAGCTTCCTTTTACTTTTTATTTGGTAAGATATTTATCTTTTTCACCATAGGCCTGCAATCAGTCTGAAATATCCCTTTCTAGTTTCTAAATGAAGTGTGTTTCTAAACTGCCGAATCAAAACATAGGTTCAACTCTCTGAGTTGAACTGACACATAGCAAAGCTGTTTCAAAGATATCTTTCCTATGGGTTTCAAAGCCAGTTTTCGTGGCTTTTCCTATAGCCCAGGATTTTGTTAGAAATTATCCGTGTTTAGGACTCTACAAAAAGATTGTTTCTAAGCTGCTGAATTCAAACATCAGTTAAACTCTGGAAGGTAAATCCACTCATTGCAAATCATTTTCACAAATAGCTTCCTTTTAGTTTTTATTGTGAGATATTTATCTTCTCACCATAGGCCTCCATTAAGTCTGAAAAGACCCTTTCTAGATCCTACACGAAGTGTGTTTCTAAACTGCTGAATCAAAACATAGGTTCAACTCTCTGAGGTGAATGGACACACAGCAAAGCAGTTTTAAAGATATCTTGTTCTCTTGGGATTCACAGCCAGTCTTTCTATTTTTTCCCACAGGCCTGGGATTTCGTTGGAAATATCTGTTTTTAGATTCTACACAAAGAGGGTTTCTAAGCTTCTGAAAACAAATATTAATTAAACTCTGGAAGGTGAATGCACACATTGCAAAGCAGTTTCACAAATAGCGTCCTTTTAGTTTTTATTGTGAGATATTTATCTTTTCACCCTAGACCACCATTCAGTCTGAAATGTCTCTTTCCAGATTCTACAAAGAAATTGTGTTTCTAAACTGCTGAATCAAAACATAGGATCAACTCTCTTAGTTTAATGGACACACAACCAAGGAGTTTCAAAGATATCTTTCCTCTGGGTTTTACAGCCAGTCTTTCTGTTTGATCACATTGATCAGGGTTTTGTTGGAAATACCTGTTTTTAGATTCTACACAAAGAGTGTTTCCTAGCTGCGGCAATCACACATCAGTAATTACCTACGCAAAGGTGAAACCACACATTGCAAAGCAGTTTCACAAAGAGCTTCCTTTTAGTTTTAATGGTGAGATATTTGTCTTTTCTCCATAGTCCTGCATTTGGTCTGAAATGTCCCTTTCAAGATTATACACGAAGTGTGTTTCTAAACTGCTGAATTGAAACATAGGTTCAACTCTCTGAGTTGAACAGCCACACAGCAAAGCAGTTTCAAAGATATCTTTCCTCTGGGTTTCAAAGCCAGTCATTCTGGTTTTTCCCTTAGGCTGGGGTTTTGTTGAAAATATCTGTTTTTAGATTCTACACAAAGAGTGTTTCTAAGATGCTGAACACACACATTAATTAATCTCTGGAAGGTGAATGCACACTTTGCAAAGCTGTTTCACCAACAGCTTCCTTTTAGTTTTAATGGTAAGATATTTGTCTTTTAAGCATAGACCACCATTAAGTCTTACAGTCCCTTTCTAGTTTGTATTCCAAGTGTGTTTCTAAACTGCTGAATCAAAACATATGTTCAGCTCTCTTAGTTTAAGGGACACACAGCAAAGCAATTTCAAAGACATATTTTTCTTGGTTTAATAGCCAGTCTTTCTGTTTTTTCCCCATAGGCCAGGGTTTTCGTTGGAAATATCTGTTTTTATATTCTACAAAAGGAGTGTTTCTAAGCTGCTGAACACACATATCAGTTTAACTCTGTAAGGTAAATGCACATATTGGAAAGCCGTTTCACAAAGAGGTACCTTTTCGTTTTTATTGTGAGATATTTGTCTTTTCTCCATAGGCATGCACTCGGTTTGTAATGTCTGTTTCTAGCTTTTACACGAAGTGTGTTTCTAAACTGCTGAATCAAAACATAGGCTCAATCCTCTGAGTTGAACGGACAAACAGCAAAGCTGTTCCAGAGATATCATTTCAGGGTTTCTTCTCTGGGTTTCATAGCCAGTTTTTCTGTTTCTTCCAATAGGCCGGATTTCATTTGAATTTTCCATTTTTAGATTCTACACAAAAGAGTTTCTAAGCTGCAGAACTCAAACATCAGTTAAACTCAGGAAAACGAGTAGACACATTGCAAATCATTTTCAAAAATAGCTTCCTTTCAGTTTTATTCTTAGATATTTATCTTTTCATCATAGGCCTCCATTCAGTCTGAAATTCCCTTTCTAGATTCTACCCGAAGTGTGTTTCTAAACTACCTAATCAAAACATAGGTTCATCTCTCTGAGTTCAAGAAACACAAACGCAGCAAGGGAGTTTCAAATATTTCTTTTCACATAGTTTCAAAGACTGTCTTTCTGGTTTTTCCCATAGCCTCGAGTTTCCTGGAAAAATCTATTTTTAAAATCAACACAAAGACTGTTTCAAAGCTGCTGAATACAAATACGAGTTAAACTCTGGAAGGTGAATGAACTCATTGCAAAGCAGTTTCACAAATAGCTTCCTTTTATTTTATTGTGAGATATATGTCTTTTCACCTTTGGCCTCCATTCAGTGTGAAATGTTCCTTTCTAGATTCTACACGAAGTGTGATTCTAAACTGCTGAAACAAAACCTAGGTTCAATTCTCTGAGTTGAACGGACACACAGAAAAGCAGTTTCAAAGATATCTTTCCTCTTTGTTTCGTAGCCACTTTTTCTGTTTTTTACCTTAAGTCCAGGGTTTCCTTGGAAATACCTATTTTTGAATTTTACACAAACAGTTTTTCTAACCTGGTGAATACAATCATCAGTTAAACTCTGTATGGTGAATGCAAACATTGCAAAATAGTTTCACAAATAGCTTTGTTTTAGTTTTTATGGTGAGATATTTGTCTTTACACCACAGGCCTCCATTCAGTCTAAAATGTCCCTTTCTAGATTCTGAAAAAAGCGTGTTTCTAAACTCCAGAATAAAAACATACGTTCAACTCTCTGAGTTGAACGGATACTCAGCAAAGCAGTTTCAAAGATATCTCACTTCTGGGTTAAACAGCAAGGCTTTCTGGTTTTTCACGTAGGCTGGAGTTTCAATGGAAATATCAGTTTTTATATTCTACACAAGGAATGTTTCTGGGCTGCTGAATACAAACATCAGTTAAGGTATGGAAGGTTAATGCACACATTGCAAATCAGTTTCACAAATAACTTCCTTTCAGTTTTTATTGTGAGATATTAGTCTTTTCACCACAGGCTTCCATTAAGTCTGAAATGACCCTTTCTAGATTCTACCCGAAGTGTGTTTCTAAACTACTGAATCAAAACATAGGCTCAACTCTCTGAGTTGAACGGACACATAGCAAAGCATTTTCAAAGATATCTTTTCTCTTAGTTTCAAAGCTAATATTACTGGTTTTTCCCATAGGCTGGGCTTTCCTTGCAAATATCTGTTTTTAAATTCTATAGAAAGAGTGTCAGTCAAAATATTCAGTACTTGGATGCACGTGGCTCAGTATCAGAGAATCTGTTTTGCCCTCAAGGATTAGAGAGAAACGGTAAGTGAATTGCAACACCGCCTTTTGGAGAGGGCAAAGGCCAACTAGGCAGCCATCCGGTGACACATGGAGACCGAGAGAGCATCCCTGTTGTACATGATTGAAGCCCAGAGCTCTGTGGTCATCGGACCTGCCCAATCATCAAGAAATAGGTTTGGAGGGGGGAAAAGGACATAAAACGCATCCCCACGAAATTTTCCGTTGCTGGACTGGGGAGTGTTTTTTGTTGAAGACACTGAGCCAAACCAAGAAACCTCTACAGAGAAAGAGGGAGAACAGAGTCTAGGCCAGAGACCAGGCCAAATACAACACAATGCCACCTCCACGGGCATTGGTGGGGGTGCCAAATGGCTGACTAGGAGAGAAAGGAATGCGTTGGAGTGACAGAGATACTTGTCACATAACGTTCTTGGTGCCCTGTTCTGGCCCTCTTTCGAGCTGTGGCTTGATTTCTCAGTGAGGGCAAAGGCCAGAGAAGTAGCGACAATCTTTTTTGTGGTCTGTGGACAACCCTCCTGCAGGTGGATAGTGAGCTGAGGTGAGGCTTTCATCTATGTGTGGGATATGTGATCATCTTGGTCCTAAGAAAGAGGCCGCTTAGGATGGGGAGGTGACTGAAACCCGTGCTAGTCTGATGCAGCTCCCTCCCCACGGTGCCTGGGCCTTCACAAATGCCAGCCGGAGCCACTGGGGAAATGAGTGATGAAAGGCCACGAGACACAAGCAGAGACGCAGGGAGAGGCTCAGCAAAAGAGAGGCCATCATGCAAGAAACCGCCCTCTGGTGCACAGGGCACACACCTCTCAACACACACACACACACACACACACAGGCACACACACACACGCAGTAAGTTAGAATGAGAGGGAGCAGGAAAGAAGAGAGAGAGAAACAAGAGAGAGACATACAGGCACACACACAAAAAAGCACCCCTTCCACACACACAGACACACAGCAGTGGCACAGTATAACTCAGCACCTGAAGCTGCAAGGATCTATTGTCCAACACTAGGACCCTTGGTTGAGGGAGCAGCCCATGGGCCCACAGGCAGAGGTGTCCTGGAGATAACAAAGGCATGACAATTGAGAAGACTCACCTGTATAACGTCAGTGGAGACCTGAGACTGGGATTCTGCATTGATCCCCCCAGTGCTGCTTCTGCCTGAGGTTTCTTCCTCCTGGCCCACATGGCACATGCATACCAACACTCACAAACACACACACACGCACACAGGCACATGCAAACAGTGAGAAAGGGGAGGAGAGGGAAAGAACAGAGAGAGAAACCAGAGACATTCAGGCGCACACACACATATAACACCACTTCCACACACAGACACACAGCAGTGGCAGAGTATCACTCAACCCCAGGCAGCTACTTAGGCTGCAGTGTTCTCTTGTCCACCACTAGGACCCTCGGGTGAGACAGCATCCTATGGGCACAAAGGCAGAGGTGTCCTGGAGATGACCAAGGCACCACATTTGGGGTGACTCACATATACACTGTGGGCGTAGAGCTGAGACTGGGATTCCCTGCTGTTCCACTGGTGCTCCCTCCATCTGACGTTTGTTCCTCCTAGCCCACCTTCGGATAATCCTGGCCTCCGGGGACAATCTCATGGACATCCTTGTAAGGAGGCTCCTGAGGGGGTCTTCCTTTGTGATGTCTCAAGAACCCATCACCAGGGCAATGGTGAATGTCACTATGACCCGTGGAGCTACTCGTGCTTCATGTATGGGCACTATTGAGGTGGACTCGACTCTCGCCTGGCTCTGAGCTCAGAGAGTGGGAAAGAGAGAGATAAACCAGAGAAAAACATGCAGTGTGTCAGGAATGGGACTAAGGCCCCTCCTTGCCAGGACCTCCACAGAATAGTCACCATAAAGGGTAGCCTCCTGAGATCAGAAGTCATAGAAGGTGGGCCAGGAGGTAGAAAGCTCAGGTGGAGGGAGCACCAGGGGGAGCAGTGTAGAATCCCAGTCTGAGACCTGCACCAACGATGTACAGGTGAATATCCCCCACGTCGCGTCCTGGTCATCTCCAGTACACCTCTGCCTGTGTGCCTGTGGGATGCGCTGTCACCCTAGGGTCCTAGTTGTGGATAACAGAACCCTGAAGCTTCAGATTCTGCCTGGGGGTGAGTTATAATCTGCCACTGCTGTGTGTCTTGTGTGTGGAAGGGGTGTTGTTTGTGTGTGAACCTGTATGTCTCTCTCTGTTTTCTCTGTCTCTGGATTCCCACTCACTCTTTTTCTCACTCTCTGCATCTGTGTGTGAGCGTGTGTGTGTGTGTGTGTGTGTATCTGTGTCTGTGTGTTGGGACGTGAGATACCTGTGTGCCCGAGGGCAGTTTCCTGCACCATGGCTGCTCTTCTGCTGAACCATGCCCTGCAACTCTACCTGGGTCCATGGCCGGCCATCAGGCGTTTCCCTGGTGGTTTCAGCTGGCGTTTATGAAGGCCTGGGCAACGTGGGGGAGGGAGCTGCGTTGGAGCAGCATGGGTTTCAGTCACCTCTCCATCTTGAGCGATCTCTTTCTTAGGACCAAGATGATCACACCCCTTAGCCATGGAGAAAAGCCTCAGGAAGCTCACTGTCAACCTCTAGGAGGGTTGCAGACTGACCTCAAAGAAGGTGGTTCTCACTTGTCTCGCCTATGCCCTCCTTAAGAAATCTAGCCACAACTAGACACAGGGCCAGAACACAGGACCAAGAACGGGATGTGGCAAACATCCTCGTCACTCCAACACCAGCCTTTCTGGCCAAGTCAACCATTTGGCACTCCCCGCCAGATGCCTGTGGAGGTGGCATTGTGCTGTATTTGGCCTGGAATCTGCCCTAGGCTCTGTCCTCCCTCTTTCTCTGTAGAAGCTTCTTCGTCTGGTGCAGGGTCTTCGACAAAGAACACTCCCCAGTCCAGCAGGGGCAAACTTCGTGGGGGATGCATTTCATGTCTGTTTCCCCCCTCCAAACCTGTTTCTGGATGATTGGGCACGTGTGAAGATTGTGGAGCTCTGGGCTTCCATTTCTGTGTGAAACAGGGACACTCTCTTGGTCTCCGTGTCCCACTCAGTGGCTGCCTGGTTGACCTTCGTCCTCTCCACAAGGCAGTATTGCAATTCACCTCCCGTTCCTCTCATTCTTGATTGCCATACAGCTCCTCTGCTCCTGGGGAAGGCATCTTCAAGCATTGAATCTTTTGGCTGCCACGAATAACAGGGAGCGAGCTGGGTGCAGGTTTAGGTTGCTTCAAGGGTACCTGCCAGGTGGCAGGGTGGGGACACCACCCCTTGGGGCCCATGGAATCTTTATGAGCCATAGCGAGGCCCTTTCCTCCTCTCTCCATTGTAATCCCATTCCCGCTTACCCAGGTTGGATCCTAAATGGAATCGTAGGAGGAGTCCAGAGATTCCACTGGACACCCTGAATCTCCTTTTCTGCTAGGAGTCAACGCAGAAGACCACTCGCTCTTGGAGGCCCTTAGAACATGAATCCTATGAGTTTGATCATGGCTGGGTCTCATGCAAGCCCTTTCCCCAGACCTCCCCAAACCTGTCAGTGCATATGCACAAAGTACCAGCGGCTCCTCGGGTTATAGTGAAGTTCAATGTTGCCCTGATAATGGGCCACTGAGATATCACAAAGGAGGAGTCCCCCTCGGGATATGAGTCAGGAACGGAGCTCAGGCCCCTCCATGCCAGGACGTCCACACGGTAGTCTCTGGACAGGATAGTCTCCGGAGGCCAGGATTCGCAGAAGGTGGGCCAGTCGGAAGAAAACTTAGGTGGAGGGAGAGCCAGGGGGGCTGTGCAGAATCCCAGTATCAGGCCTACACCGAAGGTTTACAGGTGTCTCCCCCAAATGTCATGCCCTGGTCATCTCCCAGACACCTCTACCTGAGTGCCCATGGGCTGCTCTCTCACCCGAGGGTCCTAGTGGTGGACAACAGAACCCTGCAGCTTCAGAGGCTGCCTGGTGCTGAGTGATACTCTGCCACTGCTGCATGTCTGTGTGTGATGAAGGGGTGTGGTTTGTGTGTGGGTGCCTGTATGTCTCTCTCTGGTGTCTCTCTCTCTTCTTTCCCATTCCTGCTCTTTCTCACTCTCTGCATCTGTGTGTGTCTGCCTGTATGTTTGCGTGTTTGTTTGTGTGTGGGTGTGTGTTGGGCGCATGTGCCATGTGTGCTGCAGGGCAGTTTCTTGCATGATGGCCTAGCTTTTTTCTGAGCCTCTTCCTGCCTCTCTGCCTGAGTCACCTGGCCGGTCATCATTCATTTACCCATCGGTTAGAGTTGGCGTTTATGAAGTCCTGGGCAACGTGGGAAAGGAGCTGCATCAGACCAGCATGAGTTTCAGTCACCTCCCTATACTGAACTGCCTCTTTCTTAGGACCAAATGATCACACCATCCAGCCATGGACAAAAGCCTCACCACAGCTCACTCTCCACCTGCAGGAGGGCTGCCCACTGACCTCAAAGAAGATGGTTCCTACTTCTCTCACATTTGTGCTCATGGAGAAATTTAGCCACAGATCCACACAGGGCCAAATACCACGCCATGAATGGGATGTGGCAAGCGTCTCTCACTCCAATGCTGGCCTTTCTGGCCAAGTCAACCGTTTGGCCCTTCACTAACCTGGACGCCCATGGAGGTGACATTGTGCTGTATTTGGCTACGGGCTTCCATCCCAGTGTGGGTCAGGGATGGTCTCTCAATCTCCATGTCCCTCTGAATGGCTGCCTGGCTGTCTTTGGCCTCTCCACAAGGCGGTGTTGCAATTCACTTGCCCTTCCTCTCATTCGTGAGGGTCATCCAGCTCCTCTGTTCCTGGGGAAAGTGCCTTCAAGCACTGAGTATTTTGGCTGCCATGGATGCCAGGGAGCAGGTCAAAGGGATTCGGTCTCCCTGGGTGCAGGGGAAATTGCATCATGAGTACGTGCTCGGTGGCAGGGTGGGGCATCATGCCTTTGGGCAAATGAGATCCTTCTCAGCCCCAGACAGGGCCTTCCCGCCTTTTTCCATTGTAATCCCTTTCCCGCTTACCCAGGATGGATCCTAAATGTGTTCCTAGGCAGAGTCGAGAGATCCCATCAGGCTCCCTGAATCTCCTCTTCTGCTGGGAGCCAAAGCCAAAGACCTTTCGCTTGTGGAGGCCCTGAAGATACAAGTCCTATGTGTTTGAACCTGGCTTGGCCCCTTTCCCAGGCCTACCCAAACCCGCCTCATTCGTCACAGTTTTCTCCAATGCCACCACTTCTGCAGCCATTTCTTAAAGTGGCCAAAGCCTGACTACCAGGATCTTAACATGAGTTGAGTCGGCCATGCCAGTGTACCTGCATGAAGCACGAGCTGCTCCTTGGGTCTTATTGATATTCACCGCTGCACTGGTTATGAGTACCTGAGACTCCACAAAAGAGAAGCCACCTGTGGCAGTGTGTCAGGAATGGTGCTCAGGACCCACCTCACCAGGACATCTGCAGGATAGTCTCAGTAGGGCAGGATTTGCCAAAGGTGGGCCAGAAGGAAGAAAGCTCAGACGGATTGAGTGCCGGGGGAGCAGAGTGGAAACCCTGTCTCAGGTCTCTGCCGACTGTGTACAAGTGAACCTCCCCAATTGTCATGGACTGGTCATCTCCAGGACACCTCTGCCTGTGTGCACGTTGGTTGTTCTCTCATTCAAAGGTCCTAGTGGTGGACAACAGAACCCTGCACCTTCAGAGGCTGCCTGGGGATGAGTGATATTGTGCCAATGTTGTGTGTCTGGGTGTGTGGAAAAGGTGTTGTTTGTTGTGTGCACCTGTATGTCTCTCGCTGTTTTCTCTCTCTCTTCTTTCCCACTCCCTCTCTTTCTGACTTGATGTGGCTGTGTGTGTGTGCGTGTGTGTGTGTGTTGTGACACGTGTGCCTTGTGCACTGGAGGGCTCTTTCTTGCACCATAGCCTCTCTTTGGCTGAGCCTCCACTGTGTCTCTGCCTGGGTTGTGTGGGTGGTTATCAGTCATTTCCCCGGTGCTTCCTGCTGGCATATGTGAAGGCCTGGGCAACGTTGGGGAGGGTGCTGTGGTGGACCAGCATGTGTTTCAGTCACCTCCTCATTCTGAGTGATCTCTTTTTAGGACCAAGATGATCATAACCCCCAGCCATGGACAAAAGCCTCACCACAGCTCACTGTCCACCTGCAGGAGGGCTACCAAACGACCTCAAAAATGATGGTTCTCACTTCTCTGGTCTTTGCCCTCACTGAGAAATCTAGCCACAGCTCATCACAGAGCAGAGACAGGGCACCAGGAACGGGTTGTGGCAAGCACCTCTGTCACTTCAACACTGGCCTTTCTGGGAAAATCAACCGTTTGGCAATCCCCCCCCCAGGATGCCCGTGGAGTTGGCATTGTGCTGTATTTGGCCTGGTCTCAGTGGTAGTATCTGTCGTCCCTCTTTCTCTGTAGAGGCTTCTTGGTCTGGCTCACTGTCTTAAACAAAGAACACTCGTCAGTCCTTCAGGGGGAAACCATGGGGGATGCCTTTCATGTCCGTTACCACTCCAAACCTGTTTCTGGATGATTGGGCAGGTGCAAATATCATAGTGCTCTGTGTTTCCATCCCCCGTGTAGGACAGGGATGGTCTCTAGGTCCCAATGTGCCACTGGATGGCTGCTTTGCTGGCCTTTGCCCTCTCCACAATGCGGTGTTGCAATTCACCTTCCCTTTTTCTTGCATTCTTGAGGGCCATCTGGCTCCTCTGCTCCTGGGGGAAATGTGCCTCCAACCACTGAATTTTTGGCTGCAATTGATGCCAGGGAGCGAGCCAAACGGATTGGGTTTGCTGGGTGCAGGAGAGGTTGCATAAGGGGTACCTGCTGGGTGGAGGGGTGGGGACATCACACCTTGGAGCCCATTTTTTTTTTCTGAGGCCCAGTGAAGTCCTTCCAACCCCTCTCCATTGTAATCCCATTCCGGCTTACCCAGGTGGGATCCCAAATGGTATCCTAGGCAGAGTCTGGAGAGCCCATTTGGGAGCCCTGAATATCCTCTTCCACTGGGAGCTAAAGCAGAAGACGGCTCGTTCGTGGAGTCCCTGAGGACAGGAGTCCTATGGGTTTGACCCTGACTTGATCTCCCAAACGCCCTTTTCCCAGGCCTCCCCCAAACCTGCCACTTTTGCTGCTGCATTCTCAGCCACCACCTGCACTGCACAGATTTCTTTAATGGGCTGCATGCAGTCTGACTTCCAGGAGCCAGGCAGGAGTCAAGTCCACCTCGCCAGTGCGCATGCCTGAAGTACGAGCGGCAAAGTCCTCGGGTCATAGTGACATTCACTGTTGCCTTGGTGATGGGTTCCTGAGACGTCACAAAGGAGAAGCCCCCTGTGACAGTGTATCAGGAACAGGGCTCTGGCCCCTCCTCACCAGAACATCCACAGGATAGTCTCCAGTGGCCAGGATTTGCAGAAGATGGGCAAGGAGGAAGAAACCTGAGGTGGAGGGAGGACCAGGAGAGCAGCGTGGAATCCTAGGCTGTCATGAGCTGATGGTGTACAGTGAGTCTCCCCAAATGTCATGTGCTGGTTACCTCTAGGACCTTCTGGCTGTATGCCTGTGGACTGCTCTCTCACCCAAGGATCCTAGTGCTGGACAATGGAATCCTGTAGCTTCAGGGGCTGCCTGTGGTGAGTGATACTGTGCCACTGTTGTACGTCTGTGTGTGTGGAAAGGGTGTTGTTTTTGTGTGTGCACTTCTATGTCTCTCTCTGGTTTCTCTCTCTCTTCTTTCCCACTTCCTCTATTTCTCACTCTACATCTGTGTGTGTGTATCTGCGTGTGTGCATGTATGTGTGTTGTGATGCATGTGCCCTGTGTGCTGGAGGGTTGTTTCTTGCATGATGGCCTCTCTTTTGCTGAGCTTCTCCATGAGTCTCTGTCTGGGTCAAGTTGTCAGTCATCAGTCATTTCCCCAGTGGTTAGATCTTCCGTTTGTGAAGACCTGGGCAACCTGTGGAAGGAGCTGCGTTGGACCAGGATGGATTTCAGTCACCTCCCCATTCTGAGTGGCCTCTTTCTTAGGACCCAGATGGTCACACACCCCAGGCACAGACAAAATCCTCACCAAAGCTCACTGTCCACCTTCAGGAGGGCTGCCCACTGACCTCAAAGAAGGTGGTTCACACTTCTCTTGCCTTTGTCCTCACTGAGAAATGTAGCCACAGCTCGACACAGGGCCAGAACAAGGCACCAAGAACAGGGTGTGGCAAGCATCTCTCATTACAATACTGGCCTTTTTGGCCAAGTCAACCATTGGGAACTTCCCCAAAACTGGATGACCGTGGAGGTGGCATTGTGCTGCATTTGGCCTGGAATATGCCCTAGGCTCCAACCTCCGCCTTTCTCTGTAGAGGCTTCTTTGTCTGGCTCAGTGTTTTCAACAAAGAACTTTCTACAGTCTAGGATGGGGAAACATAGAGGGAATGTGTTTCCTGTCAGTTTCCCACTCCAAATCTGTTTCTGGAAGATTGGGCAGGTGCGATGATCATGGAGTTCTGGGCTTCCATCCCCTTGTGGGACAGGGATGCCCTCTCCATCACGATGTGCCACTGGATGACTGCCTGGCTAGCCTTTGCCCTCTCCACAAGGCAGTGATGCAATTCACCTGCACTTCCTCTCATTCTTGAAGGCCATCCGGCTCCTCTGCTCCTGGGGAAAGTGCCTTCAAGGTCTGAATTTTTTGGCTGTCACAGATGCTGGGGGAGTGAGCCAAAACTCTTGGTTTTCCCTGGGTGCAGGGGAGGTTGTCTCAGGAGTACCTGCCATTTGTCGGTGTCGGTCACCACACCTTGGGGCCTATGGTATCTTACTGAGCCACAGCAAAGGCCTTCCTGCCTCTCTCCATTGTAATCCCATTCCTGCTAACCCAGGGGTATCCAAAATGGTATCATAGGTGGAGTCCGTAGAGCCCATTGGGAACACTGAATCTCCTCTTCCACTGGGAACCAAAGCAGAAGACAACAAGCTCGTGGATTCCCCTGAGGACAGGAGTCCTATGGGTTTGACCCTGGCTTGGTCTCACTCACACCCCTTTCCCAGGCCTCCCCAAACCCGCTGCTTTTGCTGTTGCTTTCTCCACTGCCACCTCTGCTACAGCCATTTCTGAAAGGGACAGCAGCATGACTATTTGGAGCCAGGCGGGGGTTGAATCCAACTCACCAGTGCTCATGGTCGAATCAGCAGCCCTTCCTCGGGTCATAGTGATGTTCACCATTGCTCCGGTGATGGGTTCCTGAGACGTCACAAAGGCGTAGCCACATGTGGCAATGTGTCAGGAACGGGGCAGACACCCCTTCTCAGTAGTACATCCACAGGATAGCCTCCGGAGGACAGGATTCACCAAAGGTGGGCCAGGAGGAAAAACCTCAGGAGAAGGGAGCACCAAGGGAGCACTGGGGAATGCCAGTCTCAGGCCTGCACCGACAGTGTATAGGTGATTCTCCCCAAATGTGGTGCCCTGGTCATCTCCAGGACACATCTGCCTCTGTGCCTGTGGGCCGTACTCTCAACCAAGTGTCCTAGTGGTGGACAATGGAACCCTGCAGCTTCAAGGACTGCCTGGGGGGAGAGTGATACTTGCCACTGCTGTGTGTCTCTGTGTGTGTGGAAGGGGTGTTGTTTGTGTGTGTATGCCTACAGGTCTCTCTCTGATTTCTCTCTCTCTTTCTTCCCACTCCCTCTCTTTCTCACTCTTTGCATCTGTGTGTGCCTGTGTGCATGTGGGCGTGTGTTTGTGTGTGTTGAGACAGGTATGTCCTGTGCACCAGAGGGTGGTTTTTACACGACAGCCTCTCTTTTGCTGAGCCTCTCCCAGTGTCTGCACCTGGGGTCACACGGCCAAAAGCCAGTCGTTTCCCTGGTGGTTCCAGCTGGCATTTGTGAAGGCCTGGGTACTGTGGGGGAGGGAACTGCATCAGACCAGCATGAGTTTTAGTCACCTCCCCATCCTGAGCAACCTCTTTCTTAGGAACAAGACAATTGTACCCCAAAGCCATGGACAAAAGCCTCACCACAACCCACTTTCTACCTGCAGGAGGGCTGCCCACTGACCTCACAGAATATGGTTCTCAATTCTCTTTCCTTTGTCTTCATTAAGAAATCTAGCCACAGCTCCACACAGGGCTGGAACAGGGTGCCAATAACGGGATGTGGCAGGCAACTCTGTCAATCTAATACTGGCCTATCTGACTGAGTCAACCGTTTGGGACTCCCACCCCAGATGCCTGTGGAGGTGGCATTGTGCTGTATTTGGCCTGGGCTCTGGCCTTGGCTCTGTCTTCACTCTCTTCTGAGAAGCCTAGAGGCTTCTTGGTACGGTTGAGTGTCTTCAACAAAGGACACTCCTCAGTCCATTATGGGGAAACTTGGTGGAGATACGTTTCATGCCTGCTTCCACATCCAAACCAGTTTCTGGATGATTGGGCAGGTGCGATCATCATGGAGCTCTGGGTTTTTATTCTTGTGTGGGACAGGGAGTCTCTCTCGTCTCCATGTCCCATTCTATGGCTGCCTAGTTGGCATATGCCCTCTCCACAAGGCGATGTTGCAATTCACCTGCCCTACCTCTCATTCTTGAGGCCATTCAGCTCTTCTCCTGGAGAAAGGGCCTTCAAGCACTGAATTTTTGGCTGCAATGGATGCCAGGGAGCGAGCCAAAGAGTTGTTTCACTGGGTGCAGGGGAGGTTGCATCAGGGGTACCTGCCAGTTGGTGGGGTGGGGACAGAACGCCTTGGGGCCCATGGGATCTTTCTGAACCCCAGCAAGGTCCTTCTCCCCCTCTCTCAGTTGTAATCCCATTCCCACTTACCCAGGTGTGATCTAAAAGGTACCCAAGGAGGATTCCAGAGAGCCCATCAGGCGCCCCAAATCTCTTCTTCTGCCAGGAGCTGAGGCAGAAAATTTCTCGCCCCTTGAGGCCCTGAGGACAAGAGTCCTATGGGTTTGACCATGGCTTGGTCTCATGCACGCCCCTTTCCCAGGCCTCCCCAAACCCACCGCTTTCACCCCTGCTTTCTCCACCACCACCACTGCTGCAGCCATTTCTTGCATGGGTGGCAGTCTGACTTTCACAGCCAGGCGGGAGTCGAGTCTGCCTCGCCAGTGTGCATGTATGAAGCCTGAGTTGCTCCTCGTGTCATAGTGACATTCAATGTTGCCCTGGTGATTGGTTCCTCAGATGTCAAAAAGGAGGATCACTCTGTGGCAGTGTGTCAGGAACGGTGCTCAGGCCTCTACTCACCAGGACGTCCACAGGATAGTCTCTGGATTGGAGATTCTCTGGAGCCCAGGATTCACAGAAGGTGGGCCAGGAAGAAGAAATCTCAGATGAAGGGAGCACCAGAGGAGCAGTGCGGAATCCCAATCTCAGGCCTGCACCAACAGTGTAAATGTAAGTCTCCCCAAATGTGGTGCCCTGGTCATCTCCAGGACACCACTGCCTGTGTGGTTGTGGGTTGATCTCTCAGCCAAGGTTCCTAATGGTGGACAAGAGAACACTGCATCTTTAGGGGGTGCTGGGGTGAGTGATACTGTGCCACCATTGCGTGTCTTTGTGTGGAAAAGGTGTTGTTTGTGTGTGTGTGCCTATATGTCTCTTTCTGGTTTCTCTCTCTCATCCTTCCCACTCCACCTCTTTCTCACTCTCTGTGTCTGTGTGTGCCTGTGTGCGTGTGTGTGTGTGTGTTTGTGTGTGTTGGGACGGGTGTGCACTGTGCACCAGAGGGCGATTTCTTCCATGCTCTATCAGTCTCCATGTGCCACTGGATGGCAGACAAGCAGTGGCTTGTCCTCTCCACAAGGCTGTGTTGCAATTCACCTGCCCTTCCGCTCTCATTTGTGTGGGACAACCGGCTTCTCTCCTCCTGGGGAACGTGTGTTGAAGCAATGAATATTTTGGCTGACACTCTTTTTGTAGAAGGTGAAAACAGATATTTCCAAAAAAGACCCAGCCTAAAGGAAAAACCAGAAAGATGGGAGCTGAAACACAGAAGAAAGATATCTTTGAAACAGCCTTGATGTGTGTCCGTTCAGAGAGTTGAACCTATGTTTTGATTCAGCAGTGTAGAAACACACTTCCTAAAGAATGTAGAAAGGGACATCTCAGACTGAATTGAGGCCTATGGTAAAAAGAAAAATATCTCATAACAAAAAGTAAAAGGAAACTAATCGTGAAACTGCTTTGCAATCTGTGCATTCGTCTTTCAGAGTTTAACTGACGTTTGTAATCAGCCGCGTAGAAACACTCCTTGTGTAGAATTTAAAAACAGATATTTCCAAGGAAACCCCAGCCTATGGGGGGAAAAAAAAAACAGAAAGAGTGGCTTTGAATCCCAGAGAAAAGCTATCTTTGAAACTGCCTTACTGTGTGTCCATTCAACTCAGAGAGTTGAACCTATGTTTTGATTCAGCATTTTATAAACACACTTTGTGTAGAATCTAGAAAGGACATTTCAGACTGAATGGAGGCCTATGTGGAAAAGACAAATATCTCACAATAAAAAAACAAAAGGAAGCTATTTGTGAAACTTATTGGCAATGTGTTCATTCACCTTCTAGATTTTAGCTGATGTTTGTATTCAGCAGCTTAGAAACACCCTTTATGTAGGACCTAAAAACAGATCTTTCTAATGCAATCCTGACCTATGGGAAAAAAAAAAGGAAATACTTGCTTTGAAACCCAGAACAAAGATATATTTGAAATTGACTTGCTGTGTGTCCTTTCACCACAGAAAGTTGAACATATATTTTGATTCAACAGTCTAGAAATACACTCCGTGTAGAATATAGAGACATTTCAGACTGAATGGAGGTCTATTGTGAAAAGAAAAATATCTCACAATAAAAACTAAAAGGAAGATATTTTTGAAACTACTTTGCAATGTATGCATTTATCTTCCAGATTTTAACTGATGTGTGTATTCAGTAGCTTAGAAACACTCTTTGTGTAGAATCTAAAAACAGATATTTCCAACGAAACCCCAGCCGATGGGAAAAACCATAAAAACAGGCCTTTTAACACACAGGAAAGATATCTTTGAAACTGCTTTGCTGTGTGCCCATTCAACTCAGAGAGTTAAACCTATGTTTTGATGCAGTAGTTTACAAACACACTTTGTGTAGAATCTAGAATGGACATTTCAGACTGAACGTAGACCCAGGGGGAAAAGACAAATATCTCACCATAAAACCTAAATGGAAGTGATTTGCGAAACTGCTTTGCAATGGGTGCATCCTCCTTCTAGAGTTTAACTGATGTTTCTATTCAGTAGCATAGAAACACTCTTTATGGAGATTCTAAATACAGATATATCCAACGAAACCCCAGCCTATGGTTAAAAAACAGAAAGACTAGCTTTGAAAAGCAGAAGAAAGATATCTTTGAAACTGCTTTGATGTGTGTCCATGCAACTCAGAGAGTTGAACCTATGCTTTGACTCAACAGTTGAGGAACACACTTCATGTAGAATCTAGAAAGGTATATTTCAGACTGAATAGGGGCCTTTGGTGAAAAGAAAATAACTCACAATAAAAATCAAAAGGAACCTACTTGTGAAATTGCTTTGCAATGTGTGCATTCAACTTCCAGAGTTTAACTGATGTTTGTATTCAACAGTGTAGAAACACTCTTTGTGTAGAATTTATAAACGAATATTTCCAAGGAAAACCAGGACTATAGGGAAAAGGAGGAAGACTGGCTTTGAAACAAGAATGAAAGACATCTTTGAAATTGCTTTACTGTGTGTCTGTTCAACTCAGAGTGTTGAACCTATGTTTTGATTCAGCAGTTTAGAAACATAATTTTTTGTTAAATCTAGAAATAGACCTTTTAAACTCAATTGAGGCCTGTGATTAAAAGACAAATATCTCACATTAAAAATTAAAGGAGGCCACTATTTGAAATTGCTTTGCAATGTGTGATTTCATCTTCCATAGTTTAACTGATGTTTTGTTTCAGCAGATTAGAAGCACTCTGTGTGTAGAATTTAAAAACAGATATTTCCAAGGAATCTCCAGACTATTGGAAAAACCAGAAAGAGTGGATTTGAATCCCAGAGGAAAATATCTTTGAAACTGCTGTACTGTGTGTCCATCCAACTCAGAAAGTTGATCCTACGTTTTGATTCAGCAGTTAAGAATCATCTTCGTGTAGAATTTACAAAGGGACATTTCAGACTAAATGGAGACTTATGGTGAAAAGAAAAATATCTCACAATAAAAACTAAAAGAAAGCTCTTTGTGAAATCACGTTGCAGTGTGTGCATTCACCTTCCAGAATTTAACTGATGTTTGTATTCAAAGCTTAGAAACACTCTTTGTATAGAATCTAAAAACAGATAATTCCAACAAATCCTTGGCCTATGGGAAAAAACAGAAAGACTGCCTTTGAAACACTGAGGAAAGATATCTTTGAAATTTCTTTGCTGTGTGTTCGTTCAACTCAGAATGTTTAACCTATGTTTTGATTCAGCAGTTTAGAAACACACTTCATGTATAATCTACAAAGGACATTTCAGACTGAATGGAGACCTTTGGTGAAAATACAAATGACTCACAATAAGAACTAAATGCAAGCCATTTATGAAACTGCTTTGCAGAGTGTGCTTTCCCCTAGGAGAGTTTAACTGATGTTTGTATTTAGCTGCTTAGAAACACTCTTTGTGGAGAATCTAGAGACAGATATTTCCAACGAAAACCAGGCCTACAGGAAAAATCAGAAAGACTCGCTCTAAAACCAGGAGGAAAGGAACCT
>JAZHEH010002532.1:0-38561 GCA_036589455.1 Ateles fusciceps | reverse complement strand
AGCAATTGGTAATGGGTGTGTATACTTACTTGGTTGGGAATGTTGTGTAACCCTACTGGTTCAGTTACGTATTGCTGAAACCATCATTCTCAGCAAACTGACACAGGAACAGAAAATCAAACACCGCATGTTCTCACTCATAGGCGGGTGTTGAACAATGGGAACACATGGACACAGGGTGGGGAGTATCACACACTGGGGTCTGTCGGGGGGAAAAAGGGGAGGGATAGTGGGGGGGTGGGGAGTTGGGGAGGGATAGCATGGGGAGAAATGCCAGATATAGGTGATGGGGAGGAAGGCAGCAAATCACACTGCCATGTGTGTACCTATGCAACAATCTTCCATGTTCTTCACATGTACCCCCAAACCTAAAATACAATTAAAAAAAAAAAGTAAATACACCTACAATTTCTACACTGTTGTAAAATTTGTACACCCTAAATTTGTACTCTGTTATAAAAAATATACTCCCTCTACCGGTACCCTGTTGTAAAGCAAATACAACCTGTGATCCTACTCTGTTATAGAAAATATTCACCCTCACTTTGTACTCTCTTTTATAAAATATATACCCTCAGTTTTTACTCAGTTTTAAAATAAATACTACCTCCTTTTGTACTCTGTTACAATAAATATACACCCTCTAAATATACTCTGTTTTAAATAAATAAAACTTGTATTTCTACACTGTTTTAAAAATTATAAACCCCATCGTCTCAGCCCAAAATCTCCTGAAACTGATAAGCAACTTCAGCAAAGTCTCAGGATATAAAATCAATGTGCAAAAATCACAAGCATTCCTATACACCAATAACAGACTTAAAGACAGCCAAATCAAGAACCAACTGCCATTCACAATTGCTACAAAGAGAATAAAATACCTAGGAATACAACTAACAAGGAACGTAAAGGACCTCTTCAAGGAGAACTACAAACCACTGCTCAATGAAATAAGAGAGGACACAAACAGATGGAGAAATATTCCATGTTCATGGCTAGGAAGAATCAATATTGTCAAAATGGCCATACTGCCCAAAGTAATTTACAGATTCAATGCTATCCCTATCAAGCTACCAATGACCTTCTTTGAAGAACTGGAAAAAACCACCTTAAACTTCATATGGAACCAAAAGAGAGCCCCGCATAGCCAAGTCAATTCTAAGCAAAAAGAACAAAGCTGGAGGCATCACACTCCCGGACTTCAAATTATACTACAAAGCTACAGTAATCAAAACAGCATGGTACTGGTACCAAAACAGAGATATAGACCAATGGAACAGGACGGAGACCTCCGACGCAACACAACACATGTACAACCACCTGATCTTTGACAAATCTGACAAAAACAAACAATGTGGAAGCGAGTCCCTGTTTAATAAATGGTGTTGGGAAAACTGGCTCGTCTTGTGCAGAAAGCAGAAGCTGGACCCCTTCCTGACACCTTACACTAAAATTAACTCCAGATGGATTAAAGACTTAAACATAAGACCTAACACCATAAAAACCCTAGAAGAAAATCTAGGGAAAACCATTCAGGACATAGGTGTAGGCAAGGACTTCATGACCAAAACACCAAAAGCAGTGGCAACAAAAGCCAAAATAGACAAATGGGACCTAATCAAACTCCATAGCTTCTGCACGGCAAAAGAAACAGTCATTAGAGTGAATCGGCAACCAACAGAATGGGAAAAAATTTTGCAGTCTACCCATCTGACAAAGGGCTGATAACCAGAATCTACAAAGAACTGAAACACATTTACAAGAAAAAACAAACAAGCCCATTCAAAAGTGGGCGAAGGATATGAACAGACACTTTACAAAAGAAGACATACATGAAGCCAACAAACATATGAAAAAATGCTCATCATCACTGGTCATTAGAGAAATGCAAATCAAAACTACATTGAGATACCATCTCACGCCAGTTAGAATGGCGATCATTAAAAAATCTGGAGACAACAGATGCTGGAGAGGATGTGGAGAAATAGGAACGCTTTTACACTGTTGGTGGGAGTGTAAATTAGTTCAACCATTGTGGAAGACGGTGTGGCGATTCCTCAAGGACCTAGAAATAGAAATGCCATTTGATCCAGCAATCCCATTACTGGGTATATATCCAAAAGACTATAAATCGTTCTACTATAAGGACACATGCACACGAATGTTCATTGCAGCACAGTTTACAATAGCAAAGACCTGGAACCAACCCAAATGCCCATCGATGATAGACTGGACAGGGAAAATGTGGCACATATACACCATGGAATATTATGCAGCCATCAAAAACGATGAGTTCGTGTCCTTTGTAGGGACATGGATGAACCTGGAAACCATCATTCTCAGCAAACTGACACAAGAACAGAAAATCAAACACCGCATGTTCTCACTCATAGGCGGGTGTTGAACAATGGGAACACATGGACACAGGGAGGGGGAGTATCACACACTGGGGTCTGTCGGGGGGAAAAAAAGGGGAGGGATAGTGGGGGGTGGGGAGTTGGGGGAGGGATAGCATGGGGAGAAATGCCAGATGTAGGTGATGGGGAGGAAGGCAGCAAATCACACTGCCATGTGTGTACCTATGCAACAATCTTCCATGTTCTTCACATGTACCCCCAAACCTAAAATGCAATAAAAAGAAAAAAAATTATAAACCCTATATGTGTACTCCGTTATAAAAAATATACACCCTCGAAATGTACTCTGTTTTAAAGTAAATACAACCTCTGTTTCTACACTGTTGTAAAAATTGGACACCCTGAATTTGTACTCTGTTATTAAAAATATACTCCCTCTGCTGGTACTCTGTTTTAAAGTAAATACAACCTGTGATTCTACTCTGTTATAGAAAATATTCAAACTCAATATTTATACTCTCTTATATAAAATATACACCTTCCATATGTACTCAGTTTTAAAATAAATACTACCTCATTTTTTACTCTGTTATAAAAAATATACACCCTCTAATTGTACTCTGTTTTAAAATAAATACACCTTCTATTTCTATACTGTTTTAAAAATTGTACACCATAAATTTGTACTCTGTTATAAAAATATAATCCCTCTGCTGGTACTCTGTTGTCAAGTAAATACAACCTGCGATTCTACTCTGTTATAGAAAATATTCACCCTCATTTTGTGCTCTCTTATATAAAATATATACCCTCCCTGTGTACTCAGTTTTAAAAAAAACACTACCTCCTTTTGTACTCTGTTGTAAAAAGGATACTCCCTCTGCCAGTACGCTGTTTTAAAGTAAATACAACTTGTGATTCTACAGTGTTATGAAAAATATTCACCCACACTTTGTACTCTCTTATATAAAATATATACCCTCCATATGTACTCAGTTTTACAATAAGTACTACTTCTCCTTTGTACTGTGTTATAAAAAATATACACCCTCTTCCGGTACTGTGTTTTAAAGGAAACACACCTTCTATTTCTATACTGTTGTGAAAATTATACACCCTAAATTTGTACTCTGGTATAAAAAATGTACTCCCTTTTCCTTTACTCTCTTTTAAAGCAAATACAATATGTGATTCTACTCTGTTATAGAAAATATTCTCCCTCACTTTGTACTCTCTTGTGTAAAATATATACCATCCCTGTGTACTCAGTTTTAAAATAAATACTACCTCTTTTGTACACTGTTATAAATAATATACACCCTCTAAAAGTTCTCTGCTTTAAAATAAATGTACCTTCTATTTATACACTGCTGTAAAAATTGTACACCCTAAATTTGTACTCTGTTATAAAAAATATATTCCCTCTGCCAGTACTTTGTTTTAAAGAAAATACAACCTGTGATTCTACTCTGTTATAGAAAATATTCACCCTCAATTTGTACTATCTTATATAAAATATATACCCTCACTGTGTACT
The DNA here is from genome assembly GCA_036589455.1 of Ateles fusciceps. Taxonomy (NCBI): domain Eukaryota; kingdom Metazoa; phylum Chordata; class Mammalia; order Primates; family Atelidae; genus Ateles; species Ateles fusciceps. The sequence goes on along the minus strand of JAZHEH010002532.1, from coordinate 34,667 downwards.
CTGTTTTAAATTAAATACTACCTCCTCTTCTACTCTGTTATAAAAAATATACTCCCTCTGCTGGTGCTCTGTCTTAAAGAAAATACAACCTGTGATTCTACTCTGTTATAGAAAATATTCACCCTCACTTTGTACTCTCATATAATATATATATACCCTCCCTGCGTACTGATTTTAAAAATAAATACTACCTCCATTTGTACTCTGTTATAAAAAATATACACCGTCTACCGGTACTCTGCTTTAAAGTAAATACGACCTGTGACTCTACTCTGTTATAGAAAATACTTATCCTCACTTTGTACTCTCTTATATAAAATATATACCCTTCATGTGTACTCAGTTTTAAAACAAATACAACCTCATTTTGCACTCTGCAAAAAAAATATACACCCTCTACCGGTACTCTGTTTTAAGGTAAATACACTTTCTAATTCTACACTGTTGCAAAAATTATACACCCTAAATTTCTACTCTGTTATAAAAAATATGCTCCCACTTCCGGTACTCTGTTTTAAAGTAAATAGAACTTGTGACTCTACTCTGTTATAGAAAATATTCACCCTCACTTTGTACTCTCTTATATAAAATATGTACCCTCCATGTGTACGCAGTTTTAAAACAAATACAACCTCATTTTGTACTCTGTTATAAATAATATACCCCCTCTACAGGTACTCTGTTTTAAAGTAAATACACCTCCTTATTCTACACTGTTTTTAAAATTATACACCCTAAATTTCTACTCTGTTATAAAATATATGCTCCCACTACCGATACTCTGTTTTAAAGTAAATACAACCTGTGACTCTACTCTACTATAAAAAATATTGACCCTCACTTTTTACTCTCTTATATAAAATATGTACCCTCCATCAGTAGTCGTTTTTAAAATAAGTACTACCTCGTTTTGTACTATGTTATAAAAAATATACACCCTCTAAATGTACACTGTTCTAAAATAAATACACCTTATAATTCTAGACTGTTGTAAAAATTATACAGCCTTAATTTTTACTCTGTTATAAAAAATATACTCCCCTGTACCTTTTCTCTGTTTTAAAGTAAATACATCCTGTGATTCTACTCTGTTATAGAAAATATTCACCCTCACTTTGTACTCTCTTATGTGCAATATATAAACTCCATATGTACTCAGTTTTAAAATAAATATTACCTGCTTTTCTACTCTGTTATAAAAAATATACACCCTCTACTGGTACTCTATTTTAAAGTAAGTACACCTTCTATTTCTACACTGCTGTAAAAATTATACACCCTAAATTTTTACTCTGTTATAAAAAATATAGTCCCTCTACAGGTATTCTGTTTTACAGTAAATACACTTTCTGTTTCTACATTGTGGTAGAAATTGTACACCCTAAATTTTTACTCTGTTATAAAAAACATATTCCCCTCTACCGGTACTCTGTTTTAAAGTAAATACAACCTGTGATTCTACTCTGTTTTAGGAAATATTCACCCTCACTTTTCACTCAGTTATAAAAAATATACTCCCTCTACCCGTACTCTGTTTTAAAGTAAATACAACCTGTGATTCAATCCTGTTATAGAAAATGTTCAAACTAACATTGTAGTCTCATATATAAAACATATACCCTCCCTGTGTACTCAGTTTTAAGATAAATACTACCTCCTTTTGTACTCTGTTATAAATAATATACACCATCTACCAGTACTCTGTTTTAAAGTGAATACACCTTCTATTTCTACACTGTTGTAAAAATTATACACCCTAAATTTGTAGTGTGTTATAAAAAATATACTCCCTCTACCGGTTCTCTGTTTTAAAGTAAATGCAACTTGTGATTCTACTCTGTTATAGAAAACATTCACCCTCACATTGTACTCTCTTATATAATCTATACACCCTCCCTGTGTACTCAGTTTTAAAATAAACACTACCTCCTTTTGTACTCTGTTATAAATAATATACACACTCTAAATGTACTCTGTTTCAAAATAAATACCCCTACTTCTATACTGTTGTAAAAATTGTGCACCCTAAATTTGTACTCTGTAATGAAAAATATGCTCCCTCTACCGGTACTCTGTTTTAAAGTAAACGCAACCTGTGATTCTACTCTGTTATAGAAAATATTCACCCTCAGTTTCTACTCTCTTATATAAAATATATACCCTCCATATATACTCAGTTTTTAAATAAATAGTACCTCCTTTTGTACCCTGTTATATATAATATACACCCTCTACCGGTACTCTGTTTTAAAGTAAATACACTTTCTATTTGCACACTGTTGTATAAATTATACACCCTTAATTTGTACTCTGTTATAAAAATATACTCCCGCTACCGATACTCTGTTTTAAAGAAAATACAACCTGTGATTCTACTCTGTTATAGAAAATATTCACCCTCATTTTGTTCTCTCTTATATAATATATACACCCTCCATGTGTACTCAGTTTTAAAATAAATACTACCTCCTTTTGTACTCTGTTATAAAAAATATACACCCTCTAAATGTATTCTGTTTTAAAATAAATACACGTTCCTTTTCTACACTGTTGTAAAAATTATACATCCTAAATTTGTACTCTGTTATAAAAAATATACTCCCTCTACCTGTACCCTATTTTAAAGAAAATACAACCTGTGATTCTACTCTGTTAAAGAAAATATTCACAATCACTTTGTACTCTCTTATATAAAATATATACCCTCCCTGTGGACTCAGTTTTAAAATAAATACTACCTCCCTTTGTACTCTGTGATAAATAATATACACCCTCTACCGTTACTCTGTTTTCAAGTAAATACACCTTCTATTTCTAAACTATTGTAAAAATAATACACCCTAAATTTGTACTCTGTTATAAAAATATACTCCCTCTGCTGGTACTCTGTTTTAAAGTAAATACAACCTGTGATTGTACTCTGTTATACAAAATATTCACCCTCACTTTGTACTCTCTTATGTAAAGTATATACCTTCCTTGTGTACTCAGATTTAAAAGAAATACAACGTCCTTTTGTACTCTGTTATAAATAATATACACCCTCTAAATATACTCTGTTTGAAAATAAATACACCTTCTATTTCTACACTGTTGTAAAAATTGTACACCCTAAATTTGTACTCTGTTATGGAAAATATACTCCCTCTACTGGTAGTCTGTTTTAAAGTAAATAAACCCTGCGATTCTACTCTGTTATAGAAAATATTCACCCTCACTTTGTAATTTCTTATATAAAATATATACCCTCCATGTGTTCTCTGCTTTAAAATAAATACTACCTCCTTTTGTACTGTGTTATAAAAAATATACTCCCTCTACAGGTTCTCTGTTTTAAACTAAATACAACCTGTGATTCTACAATGTTTTAGAAAATATTCACCCTCACTTTGTACTCTCTTATATAAAATATATACGATCCATGTGTTCGCAGTTTTAAAATAAATACTACCTCCTTTTGTACTCTGTCATAAAAAATATACAAACTCTTCTGGTACTCTGTTTTAAAATAAATAAACCTTCTATTTCTACACTGTTGTAAAAACCATACACCCTAAATTTTACTCTGTTATATAAAATATTCTCCCTCTACTGGTAGTCTGTTTTAAAGTAAATACAACCTGTGATTCTACTCTGTTATAGAAAATATTCAAACTCACTTTGTACTCTCTTATATAAAATCTATACCCTCCATATGTACTCTGTTTTAAAATAAATACTACCTCTTTTTGTACTCTGTTATAAATAATATACACCCTCTGCCGGTACTCTGTTTTAAAGTAAATACACCTTCTATTTCTGCACTATTGTAAAAATTATACACCCTAAATTTGTTCTCTGTTATAAAAAATATACTCCCTCTACCGGTACTCTGTTTAAAAGTAAATACAACCTGTGATTCAACTCTGTTATAGAAAATATTCAAACTGAGTTTGTACTCTCTTACATAAAATACATACCCTCCATATGTACTCAGTTTTAAAATAAATACTACCTCTTTTGTACTCTGTTATAAAAAATGTACACCCTCTACCGCTACTCAGTTTTAAAATCAATAAACCCTCTATTTCTACACTGTTGTGAAAATTATACAAACGAAATTTGTACTCTGTTATAAAAAGTATACTCCCTCTGCCGGTACTCTGTTTTAAAGTAAATACAACCAGTGATTCTACTGTGTTTTAGAAAATATTCACCCTCACTTTGTACTCTCTTATATAAAATACATGCCCTCCATGTGTACTCAGTTTTAAAATAAATACTACCTCCTTTTGTACTCTTTTATGAAAAATATACTCCCTCTGCCAGTACTCTGTTTCAAAGTAAATACAACTTGTGATTCTACTCTGTTATAAAAAATATTCACCCTCAATTTTTACTCTCTTATATAATATATATACCCTCCCTGGGTACTCAGTTTTAAAATAAATACTACCTCGTTTTATACTCTGTTATAAAAAATATACTCCCTCTGCCGGTACTCTCTTTTAAAGTAAATACAACTAGTGATTCTACTCAGTTATAGAAAATATTCACCCTCACTTTGTACTCTCTGATATAAAATATATACTATCCCTGTGTACTCAGTTTTAAAATAAATACTACCTCCTTTGAAACTATGTTATAAAAATTATACACCGTCAACCGGTACTCTGTTTTAAAGTAAATACACCTTCTGTTTCTACACTGTTGTAAGAATTGTACACCCTAAGTTTGTACTCTGTTATAAAAAATTTTTACTCCCTCCACAGGTACTCTGTTTTAAAGTAAATACAACCTGTGATTCTACTCTGTTACAGAATATATATACCCTCATTTTGTACTCTCTTATATAAAATATGTATCCTTCATGTGTACTCAGTTTTAAAATAAAAACTTCATCATTTTGTACTCTGTTATAAAAAATATACACCCTCTGAATGTACTCTGTTTTAAAACGGATGCACCTTCTATTTCTACACTGTTGTAAATATTATACACAATAAATTTGTACTCTGTTATAAAAAATATATATATATACTCTCCATATGTACTCTGCTTTAAAATAAATACTACCTCCTTTTGTACTATGTTAAAAAAAATATGCACCCTCAACCGGTACTCTGTTTTAAAATAAATAAACCTTCTATTTCTACACTGTTGTAAAAAATTGTACACCATAAATTTGTTCTCTGTTATAAAAAATATACACATTCTACCAGTACTCTGTTTTAAAATAAATACACCTTCTTTTTCTACACTGTTGTAAAAATTATACACCCTAAATTTTTACTCTGTTATAAAATATATACTCCCTCTGCCGGTACTCTGTTTTAAAGTAAATACAACTGGTGATTCTACTCTGTTATAGAAAATATTCACCCTCACTTTGTACTCTCTTATATAAAATATATAACCTCCCTGTGTACTCAGTTTTAAAATAAATACTACCTCCTTTTTGTACTCTGTTATAAAAAATATACACCCTCTAAATATACTCTGTTCTAAAATAAATAAATCTTCTATTTCTACACTGTTGTAAAAATTATACACCCTAAATTTGTACTCTGTTATAAAAAATATACACCGTCTACCGCTACTCTGTTTAAAAATAAATACAACTTCTATTTCTACACTGTTGCAAAAATTATACACCCTAAATTTGTACTCTGTTATAAAAAATATACTCCGTCTGCCAGTACTCTGTTTAAAAGTAAATACAACCTGTCATTCTACTCTGTTATTGAAAATATTCACCCTCAGTTTGTACTCTCTTATATAAAATATTTACCCTCCATGTGTACTCAGTTTTAAAATAAATACTACCTCCTTTTGTACTATATTATAAAAATTATACTCCCGCTGCCGGTACTCTGTTTCAAAGTAAATACAACCTGTGATTCTTCTATGTTATACAAAATATTCAAACTCATTTTGTACTCTCTTAAATAAAATATATAACCTCCATATGTACTCTGCTTTAAAATAAATACTACCTCCTTTTGTTCTATGTTATAAAAAATATACACCCTCAACCGGTACTCTGTTCTAAAAGAAATAAACTTTCTATTTCTACACTATTGTAAAAATTATACACCCTAAATTTGTACTCTGTTATAAATAATATACTCCCTCTTCCGGTACTCTGTTTTAAAATAAATACATCTTCTGTTTCTACACTGTTGTAAAAATTGTACACCCTAAATTTGTACTTTGTTATAAAAAATATACTCCCTCTGCCGGTACTCTGTTTTAAAGTTAATACAACCTGTGATTCTACTCTTTTATAGAAAATATTCACCCTCACTTTGTACTCTCTTATATAAAATATATACCCTCCCTGTGTACTCAGTTTAAAAATTAATACTACCTCCTTTTGTACTCTCTTATAAAAATTATACTCCCTCTGCCAGTACTCTGTTTTAAAGTAAATACAACCTGTGATTCTACTCTGTTATAGAAAATATTCAACCTCACTTTGTACTCCCTTATATAAAATATATATACTCCCTGTGTACTCAGTTTTAAAATAAATACTACCTCTTTTTTACTCTGTAATAAAAAATGTACTCCGTCTTCCGGTACTCTGTTTTGAAGTAAATACACCTTCTGTTTCTACACTGTTTTAAAAATTGTACATCCTAAATTTGTCCTCTGTTATAAAAAATATTCGCCCTCTGACGTTACTCTGATTTAAAGTAAATACAACCTGTGATTCCACTTTGTTATACAAAATATTCTCCCTCACTTTGTACTCTCTTATATAAAATATATACTCTCCCTGTGTACTCATTTTTAAAATAAATACTACCTCCTTTTATACACTGTTACAAAAAATATACTCCCTCTACTGGTACTCTGTTTTAAAGTAAATACAACCTGTGATTCTACTCTGTTATTGAAAATATTCAAACTCACTTTCTACTCTCTTATATAAAATATATACCCCCCATATGTACTCAGTTTTAAAATAAATACTACCTCCTTTTGTACTCCGCTAAAAAAAATGTACACCCTCTACCAGTACTCTGTTTTAAAAAGAAATAAACTTTCTTTTTCTACACCATAGTAAAAATTATACAACCTAAATTTGTACACTGTTATAAAAAATATACTCCCTCTGCCGGTACCCTGTTTTAAAAGTAAATACAACCTGTGACTCTACTCTGTTATAGAAAATATTCAAACTCGTTTTGTACTCTCTTATATAAATTATGTTCCCTCTCTGAGACTCACTTTTAAAGTAAATACTACCTCCTTTGTACTCTGTTATAAAAATTATACTCCCCTCTTCCGGTACTCTGTTTTAAAGTAAATACAACCTGTGATTCTACTCTGTTATAGAAAATATTCACCCTCACATTGTACTCCCTTATATAAAATATATACCCTTCCTGTGTTCTCAGTTTTAAAATAAATACTAAGTCCTTTGGTACTCTGTTATAAATAACATACTCCCGCTGCCGGTAAACTGTTTTAAAGTAAATACAACCTGTGATTCTACTGTGTTATAGAAAATATTCACCCTCACTTTGTGCTCTCTTATATAAAATACATACCCTGTCTGTCTACTCAGTTTTAAAATAAATACTCCCTCCTTTTATTACTCTGTTATAAAAAATATACTCCCCTCTGCCGGTACTCTGTTTTAAAGTAAATACAACTCGTGATTCTACTCTGTTATAGAAAATATTCACCCTCCTTTTGAACTCTGTTATAAAAGATATACTCCCCTCTTCCGGTACTCTGTTTTTAAGTAAATACCCCTTGTGTTTCTACACTGTTGTAAAAATCGTACACCCTAAATTTGTACTTTGTTATAAAAAATATACTCCCTCTGCCGGTATTTTGTTTTAAAGTAAATAAAACCTGTGATTCTACTCTGTTATAGAAAATATTCACCCTCATTTTGTACTCTCTCATACAAAATATACACCCTCCCTGTGTACTCTGTTTTAAAAAAAATACTACCTCCTTTTGTACTCTGTTATAAAAAATATACTCCCTCTGCAGGTACTCTGTTTTAAAGTAAATACACCTTCTCTTTCTACACTGTTGTAAAAATTGCACACCCTAAATTTGTACTCTGTTATAAAAAATATACTCCCTCTGCCAGTACTCTGTTTTAAAGTAAATACAACCTGTGATACTACTCTGTTATGGAAAATATTCACCCTCACTTTGTACTCTCTTATATAAAATATATACCCGCCCTGTGTACTCAGTTTTAAAATAAATACTACCTCCTTTTGAACTCTGTTATAAAAAATATACACCGTCTAAGGGTACTCTGTTTTAAAGTAAATACACCTTCTATTTCTACACGGTTGTAAAAATTATATACCCTAAATTTGTACTCTCTTATAAAAAATATGCTCCCACTGCCGGTACTCTGTTTTAAAGTAAATACAAGCTGTGATTCTACTCTGTTATACAAAATATTCACCCTCACATTGTACTCCCTTATATAAAATGTATACCCTCCCTGTGTACTCAGTTTTAAAATAAATACTACCTCCTTTTGTATTCTGTTATAAAAAATATACTCCCGCTGCCAGTACTCTGTTTTAAAGTAAATACAGCCTGTGATTCTACTATGTTATAGAAAATATTCAAACTAATTTTGTACTCTCTTTTATAAAGTATATACCTTCCATATGTACTCTGCTTTAAAATAAATACTACCTCCTTTTGTACTATGTTAAAAAAAATATACACCCTCAACCGGTACTCTGTTTTAAAATAAATAAACCTTCTATTTCTACACTGTTGTTAAAATTGTACACCATAAATTTGTACTCTATTACAAAAAATATACACCCTCTACCGGTACTCTGTTTTAAAGTAGACACACGTTTTGTTTCTACACTGTTGTAAAAACTGTACACCCTAAATTTTTACTCTGTTATAAAAAATATACTCCCTCTGCCTGTACTCTGTTTTAAAGTAAATACAACCTGTGATTCGACTCTGTTATAGAAATTATTCACCCTCACTTTGTACTCTCTTATATAAAATATATAACCTTCCTGTGTACTCAGTTTTAAAATAAATACTAAATCCTATTTACTCTGTTATAAAAAATATACTCCCGCTGCTGGTACTCTCTTTTAAAGTAAATACAACCTGTGATTCTTCTCTGTTATAGAAAATATTCACCATCACTTTGTACCCTCTTATATAAAATATATACCCTCTCTGTGTACTCAGTTTTAAAATAAATAGTACCTCCTTTTGTACTATATTATAAAAAATATACTCCCGCTGCCAGTACTCTAAAGTAAATAGAACCTGTGATTCTACTATGTTATAGAAAATATTCAAACTCATTTTGTACTCTCTTATATAAAATATATACCCTTCATATGTACTCTGCTTTAAAATAAATACTACCTCCTTTTGTACTATGTTATAAAAAATATACACCCTCAACCGTTACTCTGTTCTAAAATAAATAAACCTTCTATTTCTACATTGTTGTAAAAATTATACACAATAAATTTGTACTCTGTTGTAAAAAATATACTCCCTCTACCTGTACTCTGTTTTAAAGTAAATACATCTTCTGTTTATACACTGTTGTAAAAATTTTACACCCTAAATTTGTACTCTGTTATAAAAAATATACTCCCTCTGCCGGTACTCTGTTTTAAAGTAAATACAACCTGTGATTCTACTCTGTTATAGAAAATATTCAAACTCGATTTGTACTCTCTCAGATATAAAATATATTCCTCTTTGTGTACTCAGTTTTAAAATAAATTCTACCTCCTTTTGTACTCTGTTATAAAAAATATACTAAAGCTGCTGGTACACTGTTTTAAAGTAAATACAACCTGTGATTCTACTGTGTTATAGAAAATATTCACCCTCACTTTTTACTCTCTCATATGAAATACATACAATAAATGTGTATTCAGTTTTAAAATAAATACTACCTCGTTTTGTACTCTGTTATAAAAAATATACTCCCCTCTGCTGGTACTCTGTTTTATAGTAAATACAACCTGTGATTCTACTCTGTTATAGAAAATATTCACCCTCACTTTGTACTCTGTTATAAAAAATATACTCCCACTGCCGGTACTCTGTTTTAAAGTAAATAAAACCTGTGATTCTACTCTGTTATAGAAATTACTCAAACTCACTTTTTACTCTCTTATATGAACTATATACCCTCCATGTGTACTCTGTTTTAAAATAAATACTACCTTCTTTTGTACTGTTATAAAAAATATACACCCTCAACCGGTACTGTATTTTAAAATACATAAACCTTCTATTTCTACACAGTTGTTAAAATTATACACCCTAAATTTGTACTCTGTTATAAAAAATATACTCTCTCTGCCGCTACTCTGTTTTAAAGTAAATACATCTTCTGTTTCTACACTGTTGTAAAAATTGTATACCCTAAATTTGTACTCTGTTATAAAAAATATACTTCCTCTGCCGGCACTCTGTTTTAAAGTAAATAAAACCTGTGGTTCTACTATGTTACAGAAAATATCCAACCTCACTTTGTACTCTCTTATATAAAATATATACCCTCCCTGTGTACTCAGTTTTAAAATAAATACTAAATCCTTTTTACTCTGTTATAAAAATTTACGCCCGCTGCCAAATACTCTCTTTTAAAGTAAATACAACCTGTGATTCTTCTCTGTTATAGAAAATATTCACCCTCACTTTGTACTCTCTTATATAAAATAAATACCCTCCCTGTGTACTCAGTTTTAAAATAAATACTACCTCCTTTTGTACTATATTATAAAAAATATACTCCCGCTGCCGGTACTCTGTTTTAAAGTAAACACAACCTGTGATTCTACTATGTTATACAAAATATTCAAACTCATTTTGTACTCTGTTATATAAAATATATACCCTCCATATGTACTCAGCTTTAAAATAAATACTACCTCCTTTTGCACTATGTTATAAAAATATACACCCTCAACAGGTACTCTGTTCTAAAATAAATAAACCTTCTATTTCTACACTGTTGTAAAAATTATACACACTAAATTTGTACTCTGTTATAAAAACTATACTCCCTCTACCGGTACTCTGTTTTAAAGTAAATACATCTTCTGTTTCTACACTGTTGTAAAAATTGTACACCCTAAATTTGTACTGTGTTATAAAATATATACTCCCTCTGCCGGTACTCTGTTTAAAAGTAAATACAACCTGTGATTCTACTCTGTTATAGAAAATACTCACCCTCACTTTGTACTCTCTTATATAAAATATATACCCTCCATGTGTACTCAATTTTAAAATAAATACTACCTCCTGTTGTACTCTGTTATAAATAATATACACCCTCTAAATGTACTCTGTTTTAAAATAAATACACCTTCTATTTCTACACTGTTGTAAAAATTGTACACCCTAAATTTGTACTCTGTTATAAAAAATAAACTCCCTTTACCAGTACTCTGTTTTAAAGTGAATGCAACCTGTGATTCTATTCTGTTACAGAAAAATATTCAAACTCACTTTGTACTCTGTTATATAAATTATATACCATCCCTATGTGCTCAGTTTTAAAATAAATTCTACCTCCTCTTGTACTATGTTATAAAAAATATACATTGTCTACCGGTACTCTGTTTTAAAGTAAATACACCTTCTGTTTCTACACTGTTGTAAAAATTGTACACCCTAAATTTGTACTCTGTTATAAAAAATATACTCCCTCTACCGGTACTCTGTTTTAAAGTAAGTACAACCTGTGATTCTACTCTGTTATAGAAAATACTCACCCTCACTCTGTACTCTCTTATACAAAATATATACCCTCCATGTGTACTCAGTTTTAAAATAAATACTATCTCCTGTTGTACTCTGTTATAAATAATATACACCCTCTAAATGTACTGTGTTTTAAAATAAATACACCTTCTTTTTCTACACTATTGTAAAAATTGTACACCCTAAATTTGTACTCTGTTATAAAAAATATACTCCCTCTACCGGTACTCTGTTTTAAAGTAAATACACCAGTTTTAAAATAAATACTTCCTCTTTTTTACTCTGTTATAAAAAATATGAACCCTCTACCGAGTACTCTGTTTTAAAGTAAATGCAACCTGTGATCCTATTCTGTTATACAAAATATTCAAACTCACTTTGTACTCTGTTATATGAAATATATATCATCCATATGTGCCCAGTTTTAAAATAAATACTATCTCCTCTTGTACTATGTTTATAAAAAATATACACTGTCTACGGGTTGTCTGTTTAAAGTAAATACACCTTCTGTTTCTACACTGTTGTAAAAATTGTACACCTTAAATTTGTACTCTGTTATAAAAAATATACTCCCTCTACCGGTACTCTGTTTTAAAGTAAATACAACCTGTGATTCTACTCTTTTATAGAAAATACTCACCCTCACTTTGTACTCTCTTATATAAAATATATACCCTCCATGTGTACTCAGTTTTAAAATAAATACTACCTCCTGTTGTACTCTGTTATAAATAATATACACCCTCTAAATTTACTGTGTTTTAAAATAAATACACCTTCTATTTCTACACTGTGGTAAAAATTGTACACCCTAAATTTGTACTCTGTTATAAAAAATATACTACCTTTACCGGTACTCTGTTTTAAAGTAAGTACAACCTGTGATTCTACTCTGTTATAGAAAATACTCACCCTCACTCTGTACTCTCTTATACAAAATATATACCCTCCATGTGTACTCAGTTTTAAAATAATACTATCTCCTGTTGTACTCTGTTATAAATAATATACACCCTCTAAATGTACTGTGTTTTAAAATAAATACACCTTCTTTTCTACACTCTTGTAAAAAGTATACACCCTAAATTTGTACTCTGTTAAAAAAATATACTCCCTCTACCGGTACTCTGTTTTAAAGTAAATACACAGTTTTAAAATAAATACTTCCTCTTTTTTACTCTGTTATAAAAAATATGAACCCTCTACCGGTACTCTGTTTTAAAGTGAATGCAACCTGTGATCCTATTCTGTTATAGAAAATATTCAAACTCACTTTGTACTCTAATATATAAAATATATACCTTCTATATATGCTCAGTTTTAAAATAAATACCACCTCCTCTTGTACTATGTTATAAAAAATATACACTGTCTACCAGTACTCTGTTTTAAAGTAAATACACCTTCTGTTTCTACACTGTTGTAAAAATTGCACACCCTAAATTTGTACTCTGTTATAAAAATATACTCCCTCTACCGGTACTCTGTTTTAAAGTAAATACAACCTGTGATTCTACTCTGTTATAGAAAATACTCACCCTCACTTTGTACTCTCTTATATAAAATATATACCCTCCATGTGTACTAAGTTTTAATATAAATACTACCGCCTGTTGTACTGTTATAAATAATATGCACCCCCTAAATGTACTGTGTTTTAAAATAAATACACCTTGCATTTCTACACTGTTTGTTGTAAAAATTGTACACCCTAAATTTGTACTCTGTTATAAAAATATACTAAATTTACCAGTACTCTGTTTCAAAGTAAGTGCAACTGGTGATTCTACTGTGTTATAGAAAATATTCACCCTCACTTTGTACTCTCTTATATAAAATATATACCCTCCATATGTACTCAGTTTTAAAATAAATACTACCTCCTTTTGTACTCTCTTATAAAAAATATACACCCTCTACCGTTACTCTGCTTTAAAGTATATACACCTTCTATTTCTACACTGTTTTAAAAATTATACACCCATCATTTGTACTCTTTTATAAAAAATATACATCATCTACCAGTACTCTGTTTTATTTTTTATTTATTTATTTTTTTCTTTTATTTTTTTTAATTGCATTTTAGGTTTGGGGGTACATGTGAAGAACATGGAAGATTGTTGCATAGGTACACACATGGCAGTGTGATTTGCCGCCTTCCTCCCCCATCACCTATATCTGGGCATTTCTCCCCATGCTATCCCCTCCCCAACTCCCCACCCCCCCCACCATCCCTCCCCTTTTCCCTCCCACAGACCCCAGTGTGTGATACTCCCCCTCCCTGTGTCCATGTGTTCCCATTGTTCAACACCCGCCTATGAGTGAGAACATGCGGTGTTTGATTTTCTGTTTCTTGTGTCAGTTTGCTGAGAATGATGGTTTCCAGGTTCATCCATGTCCCTACAAAGGACACGAACTCATCGTTTTGATGGCTGCATAATATTCCATGGTGTATATGTGCCACATTTTCCCTGTCCAGTCTATCATCGATGGGCATTTGGGTTGGTTCCAGGTCTTTGCTATTGTAAACTGTGCTGCAATGAACATTCGTGTGCATGTGTCCTTATAGTAGAACGATTTATAGTCTTTTGGATATATACCCAGTAATGGGATTGCTGGATCAAATGGAATTTCTATTTCTCAGGTCCTTGTAGGAATCGCCACACCGTCTTCCACAATGGTTGAACTAATTGACACTCCCACCAACAGTGTAAAAGCGTTCCTATTTCTCCACATCCTCTCCAGCATCTGTTGTCTCCAGATTTTTTAATGATCGCCATTCTAACTGGCGTGAGATGGTATCTCAATGTAGTTTTGATTTGCATTTCTCTAATGACCAGTGATGATGAGCATTTTTTCATATGTTTGTTGGCTTCATGTATGTCTTCTTTTGTAAAGTGTCTGTTCATATCCTTCGCCCACTTTTGAATGGGCTTGTTTGTTTTTTTCTTGTAAATGTGTTTCAGTTCTTTGTAGATTCTGGTTATCAGCCCTTTGTCAGATGGGTAGACTGCAAAAATTTTTTCCCATTCTGTTGGTTGCCGATTCACTCTAATGACTGTTTCTTTTGCTGTGCAGAAGCTATGGAGTTTGATTAGGTCCCATTTGTCTATTTTGGCTTTTGTTGCCACTGCTTTTGGTGTTTTGGTCATGAAGTCCTTGCCTACACCTATGTCCTGAATGGTTTTGCCTAGATTTTCTTCTAGGGTTTTTATGGTGTTAGGTCTTATGTTTAAGTCTTTAATCCATCTGGAGTTAATTTTAGTGTAAGGTGTCAGGAAGGGGTCCAGCTTCTGCTTTCTGCACATGACTAGCCAGTTTTCCCAACACCATTTATTAAACAGGGGACTCGCTTCCACATTGTTTGTTTTTGTCAGGTTTGTCAAAGATCAGGTGGTTGTAGATGTGTTGTGTTGCGTCGGAGGTCTCTGTCCTGTTCCATTGGTCTACATCTCTGTTTTGGTATCAGTACCATGCTGTTTTGATTACTGTAGCTTTGTAGTATAATTTGAAGTCCGGGAGTGTGATGCCTCCAGCTTTGTTCTTTTTGCTTAGAATTGACTTGGCTATGCGGGCTCTCTTTTGGTTCCATATGAAGTTTAAGGTGGTTTTTTCCAGTTCTTCAAAGAAGGTCATTGGTAGCTTGATAGGGATAGCGTTGAATCTGTAAATTACTTTGGGCAGTATGGCCATTTTGACAATATTGATTCTTCCTAGCCATGAACATGGAATATTTCTCCATCTGTTTGTGTCCTCTCTTATTTCATTGAGCAGTGGTTTGTAGTTCTCCTTGAAGAGGTCCTTTACGTTCCTTGTTAGTTGTATTCCTAGGTATTTTATTCTCTTTGTAGCAATTGTGAATGGCAGTTGGTTCTTGATTTGGCTGTCTTTAAGTCTGTTATTGGTGTATAGGAATGCTTGTGATTTTTGCACATTGATTTTATATCCTGAGACTTTGCTGAAGTTGCTTATCAGTTTCAGGAGATTTTGGGCTGAGACGATGGGGTCTTCTAGATATACAATCATATCGTCTGCAAATAGAGACAATTTGACTTCCTCCTTTCCTATTTGAATACCCTTTATTTCTTTTTCTTGCCTGCATTGCTCTGGCTAGAACTTCCAGTACTATATTGAATAGGAGTGGTGAGAGAGGACATCCTTGTCTAGTGCCAGATTTCAAAGGGAATGCTTCTAGTTTTTGCCCATTCAGTATGATATTGGCTGTGGGTTTCGTCGTAAATAGCTTTTATCATTTTGAGATACGTTCCATCAATACCTAGTTTATTGAGAGTTTTTAGCATAAAGGGCTGTTGAATTTTGTCAAAGGCCTTCTCTGCATCAATTGAGATTATCATGTGGTTTTTGTCTTTGGTTCTGTTTATGTGGTGGATTATGTTTATAGATTTGCGTATGTTGAACTAGCCTTGCATCCCCCGGGATGAAGCCTACTTGATCATGGTGGATAAGCTTTTTGATGTGCTGTTGCAATCGGTTTGCCAGTATTTTATTGAAGATTTTTGCATCTATGTTCATCATGGATATTGGCCTGAAGTTTTCTTTTCTTGCTGAGTCTCTGCCAGGTTTTGGTATCAGGATGATGTTGGTCTCATAAAATGATTTAGGAAGGATTCCCTCTCTTTGGATTGTTTGGAATAGTTTCAGAAGGAATGGTACCAGCTCCTCTTTGTATGTCTGGTAGAATTCGGCTGTGAACCCATCTGGACCTGGGCTTTTTTTGGGTGGTAGGCTCTTAATTGCTGCCTCAACTTCAGACCTTGTTATTGGTCTATTCAGGGTTTCGACTTCTTCCTGGTTTAGGCTTGGAGGATGCATGTGTCCAGGAATTTATCCATTTCTTCCAGGTTTACTAGTTTATGTGCATAGAGTTGTTTGTAATAATCTCTGATGATGGTTTGAATTTCTGTGGAATCTGTGGTGATATCCCCTTTATCGTTTTTTATTGCATTTATTTGATTATTTTCTCTTTTCTTTTTTATTAATCTGGCTAGTGGTCTGTCTATTTTGTTGACCTTTTCCAAAACCAGCTCCTGGATTTGTTGATTTTTTGAAGAGTTTTTCGTGTCTCTATCTCCTTCAGTTCTGCTCTGATCTTAGTTATTTCTTGTCTTCTGCTAGGTTTTGAGTTTTTTTGATCTTGCTCCTCTAGCTCTTTCAATTTTGATGATAGGGTGTCAATTTTAGATCTCTCCTTGTTTCTCATGTGGGCATTTATTGCTATATACTTTCCTCTAGAGACTGCTTTAAATGTGTCCCAGAGATTCTGGTATGTTGTGTCTTCGTTCTCGTTGGTTTCAAAGAACATCTTTATTTCTGCCTTCATTTCATTGTTTATCCAGTCAACATTCAAGAGCCAGTTGTTCAGTTTCCATGAAGCTGTGTGGTTCTGAGTCAGTTTCTGAATTCTGAGTTCTAACTTGATTGCACTGTGGTCTGAGAGACTGTTTGTTATGATTTCCGTTCTTTTGCATTTGCTGAGGAGTGATTTACTTCCAATTATGTGGTCAATTTTAGAGTAGGTGCGATGTGGTGCTGAGAAGAATGTATATTCTGTGGATTTGGGGTGGAGAGTTCTGTAAATGTCTATTAGGTTTGCTTGATCCAGGTGTGAGTTCAAGTCCTGGATATCCTTGTTAATTTTCTGTCTTGTTGATCTGTCTAACATTGACAACGGGGGTGTTCAAGTCTCCCACTATTATTGTGTGGGAATCTAAGTCTCTTTGTAAGTCATTGAGAACTTGCCTTATGTATCTGGGTGCTCCTGTATTGGGTGCGTATATATTTAGGATCGTTAGCTCTTCTTGTTGCATTGATCCTTTTACCATTATGTAATGTCCTTCTTTGTCTCTTTTGATCTTTGTTGGTTTAAAGTCTATTTTATCAGAGATGAGAATTGCAACTCCTGCTTTTTTTTGCTCTCCATTTGCTTGGTAAATCTTCCTCCATCCCTTTATTTTGAGCCTTTGTGTATCTCTGCATGTGAGATGGGTTTCCTGGATACAGCACACCGACGGGGTTTTGGCTTTTTATCCAGTTTGCCAGTCTATGTCTTTTAATTGGGGCATTTAGTCCATTTACATTTAGGGTTAATATTGTTATGTGTGAATTTGATCCTGCCATTTTGATGCTAGGTGGCTGTCTTGCCCGTTAGTTGATGCAGTTTCTTCATTGTGTTGATGGTCTTTACTGTTTGGTATGTTTTTGGAGTGGCTGGTACTGGGTTGTCCCTTTCTATGTTTAGTGCCTCTTTCAGGAGCTCTTGTAAAAGCAGGCCTGGTGGTGATGAAATCTCTGAGTACTTGCTTGTTCGCAAAGGATTTTATTTTTCCTTCACTTATGAAGCTCAGTTTGGCTGGATATGAAATTCTGGGTTGAAAGTTCTTTTCTTTAAGGATGTTGAATATTGGCCCCCACTCTCTTCTGGCTTGTAGGGTTTCTGCTGAGAGATCTGCTGTGAGTCTGATGGGCTTCCCTTTGTGGGTAACCCCGACCTTTCTCTCTGGCTGCCCTTAGTATTTTCTCCTTCATTTCAACCCTGGTGAATCTGACGATTATGTGCCTTGGGGTTGCTCTTCTTGAGGAATATCTTTGTGGTGTTCTCTGTATTTCCTGGACTTGAATATTGGCCTGCCTTCCTATGTTGGGGAAGTTCTCCTGGATAATATCCTGAAGAGTATTTTCCAGCTTGGATTCATTCTCTCCTTCACATTCAGGTACACCTATCAAACGTAGATTAGGTCTTTTCACATAGTCCCATATTTCTTGGAGACTTTGTTCATTCCTTTTTACCCTTTTTCTCTACTCTTTCCTTCTCGTTTTATTTCATTGAGTTGACCTTCGACCTCTGATATCCTTTCTTCTGCTTGGTCAATTCGGCTGTTGAAACTTGTGTATGCTTCGCAAAGTTCTTGTGTTGTGTTTTTCAGCTCCATCAATTCACTTACATTCCTCTCTAAGTTGGTTATTCTCATTAGCATTTCGTCAAATCTTTTTTCAAGGTTGTTAGTTTGTTTGCATTGGGTTAGAACATGTTCTTTTAGCTCACAGAAGTTTTCTTACTACCCACCTTCTGAAGCTTGATTCAGTCATTTCGTCACACTCATTGTCCATCCAGCCTTGTTCCCTTGCTGGTGAGGAGTTGTGATCCCTTGTAGGAGGAGAGGCGTTCTGGTTTCGGGTGTTTACCTCCTTTTTTGCGCTGGTTTCTTCCCATCTTTGTGGATTTATCTATGTGTGGTCTTTGTGGTTGGTGATTTTCAGATGGGGTCTCTCAGTGGACGTCCCGTTTGTTGATGATGAAGTTATTTATTTCTGTTTCTTAGTTTTCCTTCTAACAGTCTGACCCCTCTGCTGTAGGACTGCTGAGGTCCACTCCCGGCCCTGCTTGCCTGGGGGATCACCTGCAGCAGCTGCAGAACAGTAACAGTTGCTGCCAGTCTCTTCTTCTGCTATCTTTGTCCCAGAAGAATACCCGCCAGATGTCCGTCTGAGCACTCCTTTGTGAGGTGACTCGTTGGATATATGGGGGATCAGGGAGCTGCTTGAGGAGATAGAGTTTCCTTTATAGGAGCTCAAGTGCTGAGCTGTGAGCTCTGTTGTTCATTCAGAGTTGCTGGGCAGGTACGTTTAAGTCTGCTGCAACAGAACTCATAAAGCTCTTCTTTCCCCAGGTGCTCTGTCCTGGGGAGTTAGGGCTTTATTTATGAGTTTCCCTGGTGCTGCTGCCTTTTTCTCAGGGCTGCCTTGCCCAGCGATGAGGCAGTCTAGTCACTGTTTGCCTACAGAGGCTTTGCTGAGCTGCTGTGGGCTCCGCCCAGCTGCCGTATGAACTTCCCTGCAGTCCTGTTTATACCGGTGTAGTGAGAACTGCCTCGGCAATGGCAAACTACCTCTGTAGCGGCAGACTGCCTCAGTAAATGGCGGACGCCCCTCCCCCCACAGAGCTGGGCCGTCCGGGGGCTCAGCTGTGCTTGCTGTGAAACTCTCGATCCAGAGCGTTTCCGATGGCTGTTTTTTTGTGGGGGGTGGGACCAGCCAAGCCTGATCACCTGGCTCCCTGCCTCAGAGTCTCCCAGGTGTTCCAGCCGCCTGTTGAAAAGGCACCGGGATCTGTGTGATTTCCCGTGCGGCGACCCCACTGCGCCGGCTGAAACCGCGGGCGCGGAGATTTGTGGCGTTTTTGCCCGGGGAGATCTCCCGGCCTGGCTACCTGTTTCAGTCCCCTTTTTTAATCAGATGAATGGGCGGCTTGCCTTCCCGGAGCTCCAATTGCCAGCTAAAACGGCACCCGGACCCACGTATTTTGTATGGGGGAACCGCTGCACTGGGACGCTGCCCAAAACAGCAGCGCCGGCGAAACAGTCGCGCCGGCAAAAACTGCTGCGCCAGCCAAACCAGCCGCGCTGGCGACCCGTGGGGCTCCTCCCCCCTGGGAATCTGCTGGTCTGTGGGCAATAAAAATCTGTCTGGCGATGCGGCGTCCACTCACCCTCCGTGCTTTCACTGGGAGCTGCAATCCTCAGCTGCTCCTAATCGGCCATCTTGGATCCGTCCCCCCCAGTACTCTGTTTTAAAGTAAATACAACTTGTGATTCTACTCTGTTATAGAAAATATTCAACCTCACTTTGTACTCTCTTATATAAAATATATACCCTAAATATGTACTGAGTTTTAAAATAAATACTACCTCCATTTGTACTCGGTTATAATTAATAGACACCCCTCTACCGGTACTGTGTTTTAAAGTAAATACCCCGTCTGTTTCTACAGTGTTGGAAAAATTATACACCCTAAATTTGTACTCTGTTATAAAAAATATACTCCCGCTACCAGTACTCTGTTTTAAAGTGAATGCAACCTGTGATTCTACTCTGTTATAGAATATATACAACCTCACTTTGTACTCTTATATAAAATATATACCCTCCATATGTACTCAGTTATAAAATAAATACTACCTCCTTTTGTGCTATGTTATAAAAAATATACACCGTCTACAGGTACTCTGTTTTAAAGTAAATACACCTTCTCTTTCTACACAGTTGTAAAACTTGTAGACCCTAAATTTGTACTCTGTTATAAAAAATATACTCCCTCTACCGATACTCTGTTTTAAAGTAAATACAACCTGTGATTCTACTCTGTTACAGAAAATATTCAAACTAACTGTGTACTCCCTTATATAAAATATATACCCTCCATATATACTCTGTTTTAAATTAAACACTACCTCATTTTATACTCTGTTATAAAAAATATACACATTCTACCAGTATTCTCTTTTAAAGTAAATACACCTTCTATTTCTACACTGTTGTAAAATTATATATTCGTAAATTTGTGCTCTGTTATAAAAAGATACTCCCTCTACTGGTACTCTTTTTAAAGTAAATACAACCTGTGATTCTACTATATTATAGAAAATATTCAAACTCACTTTGTACTCTCTTATATAAAATACATACCCTCCATATGTACTCAGTTTTAAAATAAATACTACCTCTTTTTGTACTCTGTTTTAAAAAATATGTACCCCCTACCGGTACTCTGTTTTAAAGTAAATAAAACCTGTGATTCTATTCTGTTACAGAACATATTCAAACTCACTTTGTACTCTGTTATATAAAATATATACCATCCATATGTGCTCAGTTTTAAAATAAATACTACCTCCTCTTGTACTATGTTATAAAAAATATACACTGTCTACCGGTACTCTGTTTTAAAGTAAATACACCTTCTAATTCTCCACTGTTGTAAAAATTGTACATCATAAATATGTACTCTGTTATAAAAATATACTCCCTCTACCGGTACTCTGTTTTAATGTGAACGCAACCTGTGATTCTACTCTGCTATAGAAAATATTCACCCCACTTTGTACTCTCTTATATAAAATATATACCCTCAATATGTACTGTTTTAAAATAAATATTTCCTCGTTTTTTATTCTGTTATAAATAATATACACCGTCTACCGATATTCTGTTTTAAAGTAAATACACCTTCTATTTCTACACTGTTGTAAAAATTATACACCCATAATTTGTACTCTGCTATAAAAATATACATCATCTACCAGTACTCTGTTTTAAAGGAAATACAACTTGTGATTCTACTCTGTTATAGAAAATATACACCCTCACTTTGTACTCTCTTATATAAAATATATACCCTAAATATGTACTCAGTTTTAAAATAAATACTACCTCCATTTGCACTCTGTTATAAATAATACACACCCTCTACCCGTACTCTGTTTTTAAGTAAATACCCTGTCTATTTCTACAGTGTTGTAAAAATTATACACCCTAAATTTGTACTCTGTTATAAAAAATATACTCCCTCTACCAGTACTCTGTTTTAAAGTGAATGCAACCTGTCATTCTACTCTGTTATAGAAAATATACACCCTCACTTTGTACTCTCTTATGTAAAATATGTACCCTCCATATGTACTCAGTTTTAAAATAAATACTACCTCCTTTTGTAGTATGTTATAAAAAATATACAGCGTCTATGGGTACTGTGTTTTAAAGTAAATACACCTTCTCTTTCCACACTGTTGTAAAAATTGTACACCCTAAATTTGTACTCTGTTATAAAAAATATACTCCCTCTACCGGTACTCTGTTTTAAAGTAAATACAACCTGTGATTCTACTCTGTTACAGAAAATATTCAAACTAACTGTGTACTCCCTTATATAAAATATATACCCTCCATATATACTCTGTTTTAAATTAAACACTACCTCATTTTATACTCTGTTATAAAAAATATACACATTCTACCAGTACTCTCTTTTAAAGTAAATACACCTTCTATTTCTACACTGTTGTAAAGTTATACATCGTAAATTTGTACTGTTATAAAAAATATACTCCGTCTGCTGGTACTCTGTTTAAAAGTAAATACAACCTGTGATTCTACTCTGTTGTACAAAATATTCACCTTCACTTTATACTCACTTATATAAAATATATACCCCTCCCTGTGTACTCAGTTTTAAAATAAATACTACCTCATTTTGTACTCTCCTATATAAAATATACTCCCTCTTCCGGTACTCTGTTTTGATGTAAATACAACCTGTGATTCTACTCTGTTATACAAAATATTCACCCTCACCTTGAACTCTCTTATTTAAAATATATACCCTCTCTCTGTACTCAGTTTTAAAATAACTACTACCTCCTTTTGTACTCTGTTTTAAATTATATACATCCTCAAAATGTACTCTGTTTTAAAATAAATACACCTTCTATTTCTCCACTGTTGTAAAAATTGTACATCATTAATATGTACTCTATTATAAAAAATATACTCCCCTCTACCGGTACTCTGTTTTAATGTGAACGCAACCTGTGATTCTACTCTGCTATAGAAAATATTCACCCTCACTTTGTACTCTCTTATATAAAATATATACCCTCCGTATATACTCAGTTTTAAAATAAATACTTCCTCCATTTGTATTCCGTTATAAATAATATACACCGTCTACCGATACTCTGTTTTAAAGTAAATACACCTTCTGTTTCTACACTTTTGTAAAAATTGTACACCCTCAATTTGTACTCTGTTATAAAAAATATACTCCCTCTGCCGGTACTCTGTTTTAAAGTAAATACAACCTGAGTTTCTTCTCTGTTTTAGAAAATATTCACCCTCGCATTGTACTCTCTTACATAAAATATATACATTCCCTGTGTACTCAGTTTTAAAATAAATACTACCTCATTTTGTATTCTGTTATTAAAAATATACTCCCTCTGCCGGTACTCTGTTTTAAAGTAAATACAACCTGTGATTCTACACTTTTATGGAAAATATTCACCCTCACTTTTTACTCTGTAATATAAAATATATACCCTCCATCTTCATTCAGTTTTAAAATAAATACTACCTTCTATTGTACTCTGTTATCAAAAATACACAACCTCTAAATATACTCCGTTTTAAAATAAATAAACCTCCTATTTCTACACTGTTAAAAAAATTATACAAAATAAATTTCTACTCTGTTATAAAAAATATACACCCTGTACAGGTACTCTGTTTTAAAGTAAATACACCTTCTGTTTCTACACTGTTGTAAAAATTGTACACCCTAAATTTGTACTCTTTTATAAAAATCATACTCCCTCTTCCAGTACTCTGTTTTAAAGTAAATACAACCTTTGATTCTACGCTGTTTAAGAAAATATTCAAACTCACTTTGTACTCTCTTTTTATAAAATATATACTCTCCCGGTGTACTTAGTTTTAAAATAAATACTACCTCCTTTTGCACTCTGTTATAAAAAATATACTCCCTCTGCTTGTACTCTGTTTTAATGTAAATACCACCTGTGATTCTACTCTGTTAGAGAAAATATTCACCCTCACTTTGTACTCTCTTATATAAAATACATACCCTCCATATGTACTCTGTTTTAAAACAAATACTATTTCCTTTTGTACTCTATTATAAAAAATATACTCCCCTCTGCTTGTACTCTGTTTTAATGTAAGTACAACCTGTGATTCTACTCTGTTATAGAAAATATTCACCCTCAGTTTGTACTCTCTTATATAAAATACATACCCTCCATATGTACTCTGTTTTAAAACAAATACTATTTCCTTTTGTACTCTATTATAAAAAATATACTCCCTCTGCTTGTACTCTGTTTTAAAGTAAGTACAACCTGTGATTCTACTCTGTTAGAGAAAATATTCTCCCCTCATTTTGTACTCTCTTATATAAAATACATACCCTCCATATGTACTCTGTTTTAAAACAAATACTATTTCCTTTTGTACTCTATTATAAAAAATATACTCCCTCTGCTTGTACTCTGTTTTAATGTAAGTACAACCTGTGATTCTACTCTGTTATAGAAAATATTCACCCTCAGTTTGTACTCTCTTATATAAAATACATACCCTCCATATGTTCTCTGTTTTAAAACAAATACTACCTCCTGTTGTACTCTGTTGTAAATAATATACACCCTCTAAATGTACTCTGCTTTAAAATAAATACATCTTCTATTTCTACAGTGTTGTAAAAATTATACACCCAAAATTTGTACTCTGTTATAAAAAATAAACTCCCTCTACCAGTACTCTGTTTTAAAGTGAATACAACCTGTGATTCTACTCTGTTATAGAAAATACTCACCCTCACTTTGTAGTCTCTTATATAAAATTTATACCCTCCATGTGTACTCAGTTTTAAAATAAATACTACATCCTGTAATACTCTGTTATAAATAATATACACCCTCTAAATGTACTGTGTATTAAAATCAATACACCTTCTATTTCCACACTTTTGTAAAAATTGTACACCCTAAATTTGTACTCTGTTATAAAAAATATACTACCTTTACCGGTACTCTGTTTCAAAGTAAATGCAACCTCTGATTCTACTGTGTTATAGAAAATATTCACCCTCACTTTGTACTCTCTTATATAAAATATATACCCTCCATGTGTACTCAGTTTTAAAATAAATACTACCTCCTTTTGTTCTCTCTTATAAAAAATATACACCCTCTACCTTTACTCTGCTTTAAAGTATATACACCTTCTATTTCTACACTGTTGTAAAAATTATACACCCATAATTTGTACTGTGTTATAAAAATATACATCATCTTCCAGTACTCTGTTTTAAAGTAAGTACAACTTGTGATTCTTCTCTGTTATAGAAAATATACACCCTAACTTTGTACTCTCTTATATAAAATATATACCCTAAATATGTACTCAGTTTTAAAATAGATACTACCTCCATTTGCACTCTGTTATAAATAATACACACCCTCTACCGGTACTCTGTTTTAAAGTAAATACCCTGTCTATTTCTACAGTGTTGTAAAAATTATACACCCTAAATTTGTACTCTGTTATAAAAAATATACTCCCTCTACCAGTACTCTGTTTTAAAGTGAATGCAACTGTCATTCTACTCTGTTATAGAAAATATACACCCTCACTTTGTACTCTCTTATGTAAAATATATACCCTCCATATGTACTCAGTTTTAAAATAAATAGTACCTCTTTTTGTACTCTGTTGTAAAAAATATGTACCCTCTACCGGTACTCTGTTTTAAAGTAAATACAACCTGTGATTCTATTCTGTTACAGAAAATATTCAAACTCACTTTGTACTCTGTTATATAAAATATATACCATCCATATGTGCTCAGTTTTAAAATAAATACTACCTCCTCTTGTACTATGTTATAAAAAATATACACTGTCTACCGGTACTCTGTTTTAACGTGAATACACCTTCTGTTTCTACACTGTTGTAAAAATTGTACACCCTAAATTTGTACTCTGTTATAAAAAATATACTCCCTCTACCGGTACTCTGTTTTAAAGTAAGTACAACCTGTGATTCTGCTCTGTTATAGAAAATACTCACCCTCACTCTGTACTCTCTTATACAAAATATATACCCTCCATGTGTACTCAGTTTTAAAATAATACTACCTCCTGTTGTACTCTGTTATAAATAATATACACCCTCTAAATGTACTGTGTTTTAAAATAAATACACCTTCTTTTCTACACTCCTTCTAAAAATTGTACACCCTAAATTTGTACTCTGTTAAAAAAATATACTCCCTCTACCGGTACTCTGTTTTAAAGTAAATACAACCTGTGATTCTACTCTGTTACAGAAAATATTAAAACTAACTTTGTACTCCCTTATATAAAATACATACCCTCCATACGTACTCTGTTTTAAATTAAACACTACCTCCTTTTGTACTCTGTTTTAAAAAATATTCACATTCTACCAGTACTCTTTTTTAAAGTAAATACACCTTCTATTTCTACACTGTTGTAAAATTATACATCGTAAATTTGTACTCTGTTATAAAAAATATATCTCCCTCTACTGGTACTCTGTTTTAAAGTAAATACAACCTGTGATTCTACAATATTACAGAAAATATTCAAACTGACTTTGTACTCTCTTATATAAAATACATACCCTCCATATGTACTCAGTTTTAAAATAAATACTACCTCCTTTTTTACTCTGTTATAAAAAATATGAACCCTCTACCGGTACTCTGTTTTAAAGTAAATGCAACCTGTGATCCTATTCTGTTATAGAAAATATTCAAACTCACTTTGTACTCTGTTATATGAAATATATATCATCCATATGTGCTCAGTTTTAAAATAAATACTATCTCCTCTTGTACTATGTTATAAAAAATATACACTGTCTACCGGTTGTCTGTTTTAAAGTAAATACACCTTCTGTTTCTACACTGTTGTAAAAATTGTACACCTTAAATTTGTACTCTGTTATAAAAAATATACTCTCTCTACCGGTACTCTGTTTTAAAGTAAATACAACCTGTGATTCTACTCTGTTATAGAAAATACTCACCTTCACTCTGTACTCTCTTATACAAAATATATACCCTCCATGTGTACTCAGTTTTAAAATAATACTAGCTCCTGTTGTACTCTGTTATAAATAATATACACCCTCTAAATGTACTGTGTTTTAAAATCAATACACCTTCTATTTCTACACTGTCGTAAAAAATGTACACCCTAAATTTGTACTCTGTTATAAAAAATATACTACGTTTACCGGTACTCTGTTTTAAAGTAAATGTAACCTGTGATTCTAGTGTGTTATAGAAAATATTCACCCTCACTTTGTGCTCTCTTATGTAAAATATATACCCTCCATAGGTACTCAGTTTTAAAATAAATACTACCTCCTTTTGTACTCTCTTATAAAAAATATACACCATCTACCGTTACTCTGCTTTAAAGTATATACACCTTCTATTTCTACTCTGTTGTAAAAATTATACACCCATAATTTGTACTCTGCTATAAAAATATACATCATCTACCAGTACTCTGTTTTAAAGGAAATACAACTTGTGATTCTACTCTGTTATAGAAAATATACACCCTCACTTTGTACTCTCTTATATAAAATATATACCCTAAATATGTACTCAGTTTTAAAATAAATACTACCTCCATTTGTACTCTGTTATAAATAATAGACACCCTCTACCGGTACTCTTATTTTAAAGTAAATACCCCGTCTATTTCTACAGTGTTGGAAAAATTATACACCCTAAATTTGTACTCTGTTATAAAAAATATACTCCCGCTACCAGTACTCTGTTTTAAAGTGAATGCAACCTGTGATTCTACTCTGTTATAGAAAATATACACCCTCACTTTGTACTCTCTCATATGAAATATATACCCTCCTTATGTACTCAGTTTTAAAATAAATACTACCTCCTTTTGTACTATGTTATAAAAGTATACACCGTCTATGGGTACTCTGTTTTAAAATAAATACACCTTCTCTTTTCCACACCGTTGTAAAACTTGTAGACCCTAAATTTGTACTCTGTTATAAAAAATATACTCCCTCTACCGATACTCTGTTTTAAAGTAAATACAACCTGTGATTCTACTCTGTTACAGAAAATATTCAAACTAACTGTGTACTCCCTTATATAAAATATATACCCTCCATATATACTTTGTTTTAAATTAAACACTACCTCATTTTATACTCTGTTATAAAAAATATACACATTCTACCAGTACTCTCTTTTAAAGTAAATACACCTTCTATTTCTACACTGTTGTAAAATTATATATCGTAAATTTGTGCTCTGTTATAAAAAGATACTCCCTCTACTGGTACTCTGTTTTAAAGTAAATACAACCTGTGATTCTACTATATTATAGAAAATATTCAAACTCACTTTGTACTCTCTTATATAAAATACATACCCTCCATATGTACTCAGTTTTAAAATAAATACTACCTCTTTTTGTACTCTGTTTTAAAAAATATGTACCCCCTACCGGTACTCTGTTTTAATGTAAATACAACCTGTGATTCTATTCTATTATAGAAAATATTCAAACTCACTTTGTACTCTGTTATATAAAATATATACCATCCATATGTGCTCAGTTTTAAAATAAATACTACCTCCGCTTGTACTATGTTATAAAAAATATACACTGTCTACCGGTACTCTGTTTTAAAGTAAATACACCTTCTAATTCTCCACTGTTATAAAAATTGTACATCATAAATATGTACTCTGTTATAAAAATATACTCCCTCTACCGGTACTCTGTTTTAATGAGAACGCAACCTGTGATTCTTACTCTGCTATAGAAAATATTCACCCTCACTTTGTATTCTCTTATATAAAATATATACCCTCCATATGTACTCAGTTTTAAAATAAATACTTCCTCCTTTTGTATTCTGTTATAAATAATATACACCGTCTACCGATACTCTGTTTTAAAGTAAATACACCTTCTGTTTCTACACTGTTGTAAAAATTATACACCCTCAATTTGTACTCAGTTATAAAAAATATACTCCCTCTGCCGGTACTCTGTTTTAAAGTAAATACAACCTGAGTTCCTTCTCTGTTTTAGAAAATATTCACCCTCACATTGTACTCTCTTATATAAAATATATACATTCCCTGTGTACTCAGTTTTAAAATAAATGCTACCTCATTTTGTACTCTGTTATTTAAAATATACTCCCTCTGCTGGTACTCTGTTTTAAAGGAAATACAACCTGTGATTCTACACTTTTATGGAAAATATTCACCCTCACTTTTTACTCTCTAATATAAAATATATACCCTCCCTGTTCATTCAGTTTTAAAATAAATACTACCTTCTATTGTACTCTGTTATCAAAAATATACAACCTCTAAATATACTCTGTTTTAAAATAAATAAACCTCCTACTTGTACACTGTTGGAAAAATTATACAAAATAAATTTGTACTCTGTTATAAAAATATACACCCTCTACAGGTACTCTGTTTTAAAGTTAATACACCTTCTGTTTCTACACTGTTGTAAAAATTGTACACCCTAAATTTGTACTCTTTTATAAAAATCACACTCCCTCTTCCGGTACTCTGTTTTAAAGTAAATACAACCTGTGATTCTACGCTGTTTAAGAAAATATTCAAACTCACTTTGTACTTTCTTTTATAAAATATATACTCTCCCGGTGTACTCAGTTTTAAAACAAATACTATTTACTTTTGTACTCTGTTATAAAAATATACTCCCTCTGATTGTACTCTGTTTTAATGTAGGTACAACCTGTGATTCTACTCTGTTATAGAAAATATTCACCCTCAGTTTGTACTCTCTTATATAAAATACATACCCTCCATATGTTCTCTGTTTTAAAACAAATACTACCTCCTGTTGTACTCTGTTATAAATAATATACACCCTCTAAATGTACTCTGCTTTAAAATAAATACATCTTCTATTTCTACAGTGTTGTAAAAATTATACACCCAAAATTTGTACTCTGTTATAAAAAATATACTCCCTCTACGTGTACTCTATTTTAAAGTGAATACAACCTGTGATTCTACTCTGTTATAGGAAATACTCACCCTCACTTTGTACTCTCTTATATAAAATATATACCCTCCATGTGTACTCAGTTTTAAAATAAATACTACATCCTGTAATACTCTGTTATAAATAATATACACCCTATAAATGCACTCTGGTTTAAAATAAATACACCTTCTTTTTCTACACTGTTGTAAAAATTTTACACCCTAAATTTGTACTCTGTTATAAAAAATATACTCCCCTCTACCAGTACTCTGTTTTAAAGTGAATGCAACCTGTCATTCTACTCTGTTATAGAAAATATACACCCTCACTTTGTACTCTCTTATGTAAAATATATACCCTCCATATGTACTCAGTTTTAAAATAAATAGTACCTCTTTTTGTACTCTGTTTTAAGAAATATGTACCCTCTACCGGTACTCTGTTTTAAAGTAAATACAACCTGTGATTCTATTCTGTTACAGAAAATATTCAAACTCACTTTGTACTCTGTTATATAAAATATATACCATCCATATGTGTTCAGTTTTAAAATAAATACTACCCCCTCTTGTACTATGTTATAAAAAATATACACTGTCTACCGGTACTCTGTTTTAAAGTAAATACACCTTCTGTTTCTACACTGTTGTAAAAATTGTACACCCTAAATTTGTACTCTGTTATAAAAATATACTCCCTCTGCCAGTACTCTGTTTTAAAGTAAAGACAACCTGTGATTCTACTCTGTTGTACAAAATATTCACCCTCACTTTGTACTCTCTTATATAAAATATATACCCTCCCTGTTTAGTCAGTTTTAAAATAAATACTACCTCATTTTGTACTCTGGTATATAAAATATACTCCCTCTTCTGGTACTCTGTTTTAAAGTAAATACAACCTGTGATTCTACTCTGTTATACAAAATATTCGCCCTCACCTTGTACTCTCTTATATGAAATATATACCCCTCTCTCTCTACTCAGTTTTAAAATAACTACTACCTCCTTTTGTACTCTGTTTTAAATAATATACACCCTCAAAATGTACTCTGTTTCAAAATAAATACACCTTCTATTTCTCCACTGTTGCAAAAATTGTACATCATAAATATGTACTCTGTTATAAAAAATATACTCCCTCTACCGGTACTCTGTTTTAATGTGAATGCAACCTGTGATTCTACTCTGCTATAGAAAACATTCACCCTCACTTTGTACTCTCTTATATAAATATATACCCTCCATATGTACTCAGTTTTAAAATAAATGCTTCCTCGTTTTGTATTCTGTTATAAATAATATACACCATCCACCAATACTCTGTTTTAAAGTAAATACACCTTCTGTTTCTACACTGTTGTAAAAATTATACGCCCTAAAATTGTACTCTGTTATAAATAATATACTCCCCTCTGCCGGTACTCTGTTTTAAAGTAAATACAACCTGTGATTCTACTCTGTTATAGAAAATATTCACCCTCACTTTTTACTCTCTAATATAAAATATATACCCTCCCCTGTGCATTCAGTTTTAAAATAAATACTACCTTCTATTGTACTCTCTTATCAAAAATAAACACACACTAAATATGCTCCATTTTAAAATAAATAAACCTCCTATTTCTACACTGTTGGAAAAATTATACAAAATAAATTTGTACTCTGTTATAGAAAATATACACCCTCTACAGGTACTCTGTTTTAAAGTAAATGCACCTTCTGTTTCTATACTGTTGTAAAAATTGTACACCCTAAATTTGTACTCTGGTATAAAAAATATACTCCCTATGCCGGTACTCTGTTTTAAAGTAAATACAACCTGTGATACTACTCTGTTACAGAAAATATTCAAACTAACTTTGTACTCCCTTATATAAAGTATATACCCTCCATACGTACTCTGTTTTAAATTAAACACTACCTCCTTTTGTACTCTGTTTTAAAAAATATTCACATCTACCAGTACCTTTTTTAAAGTAAATACACCTTCTATTTCTACACTGTTGTAAAATTATACATCGTAAATTTGTACTCTGTTATAAAAAATATACTCCCTCTACTGGTACTCTGTTTTAAAGTAAATACAACCTGTGATTCTACTATATTTCAGAAATATTCAAACTCACTTTGTACTCTCTTATGTAAAATACATACGCTCCATATGTACTCAGTTTTAAAATAAATACTACCTCCTTTTTTACTCTGTTATAAAAAATATTTACCCTCTACCGGTACTCTGTTTTAAAGTAAATACAACCTGTGATTCTATTCTGTTATACAAAATATTCAAACTCACTTTGTACTCTGTTATATAAAATATATACCATCCATATGTGCTCAGTTTTAAAATAAATACTACCTCCTCTTGTACTATGTTATAAAAAATATACACTGTCTACCGGTACTCTGTTTTAACGTAAATACACCTTCTGTTTCTACACTGTTGTAAAAATTGTACACCCTAAATTTGTACTCTGTTATAAAAAATATACCCCCTCTCCCGGTACTCTGTTTTAAAGTAAATACAACCTGTGATTCTACTCTGTTATAGAAAATACTCACCCTCACTTTGTACTCTCTTATATAAAATATATAACCTCCATGTTTACTCAGTTTTAAAATAAATACTACTGCCTGTTGTACTCTGTTATAAAATAATATACACCCTCTAAATGTACTGTGTTTTAAAATCAATACACCTTGTATTTCTACACTGTCGTAAAAAATGTACACCCTAAATTTGTACTCTGTTATAAAAATATACTACCTTTACCAGTACTCTCTTTCAACGTAAATGCAACCTATGATTCTACTGTGTTATAGAAAATATTCACCCTCACTTTGTACTCTCTTATATAAAATATATACCCTCCATAGGTACTCAGTTTTAAAATAAATACTGCCTCCTTTTGTACTCTCTTATAAAAAATATACACCCTCTTACGTTACTCTGCTTTAAAGTATATACACCTTCTATTTCTACACTGTTGTAAGAATTATACACCCATAATTTGTACTCTGTTATAAAAAATATACATCATCTACCAGTACTCTGTTTTAAAGTAAATACAACTTGTGATTCTACTCTGTTATAGAAAATATACACCCTCACTTTGTACTCTCTTATATAAAATACATACCCTAAATATGTACTCAGTTTTAAAATAAATACTACCTCCATTTGTACTCCGTTATAAATAATAGACACCTTCTACCGGTACTCTGTTTTAAAGTAAATACCCCGTCTATTTCTACAGTGTTTTAAAAATTATACACCCTAAATTTGTACTCTGTTATAAAAATATACCCCCTATCCCAGTACTCTGTTTTAAAGTGAATGCAAACTGTCATTCTACTCTGTTATAGAAAATATACACCCTCACTTTGTACTTGCTTTTATAAAGTATATAACCTAAATATGTACTCAGTTTTAAAATAGATACTACCTCGTTTTTTACTATGTTATAAAAAATATACACCGTCTACGGGTACTCTGTTTTAAAGTAAATGTACCTTTGTTTCTATACTGTTGTAAAAATTGTACACCCTAAATTTGTACTCTGTTATAAAAATATACTCCCCTCTATCGGTACTCTGTTTTAAAGTAAATACAACCTGTGTTTCTACTCTGTTACAGAAAATATTCAAACTAACTGTGTACTCCCTTATATAAAATATATACCGTCCATATGTACTCTGTTTTAAATTAAACACTACCTCATTTTATACTCTGTTTTAAAAAATATTCACATTCTACCAGTACTCTCTTTTAAAGTAAATACACCTTCTATTCTACACTGTTGTAAAATTATACATCATAAATTTGTACTCTGTTATAAAAAATATTCTCCCTCTACTGGTACTCTGTTTTAAGTAAATACAACCTGTGATTCTACTATATTATAGAAAATATACAAACTCACTTTGTACTCTCTTATGGAAAATACATACGCTCCATATGTACTCAGTTTTAAAATAAATACTACCTCCTTTTTTACTCTGTTATAAAAAATATTTACCCTCTACCGGTACTCTGTTTTAAAGTAAATACAACCTGTGATTCTATTCTGTTATACAAAATATTCAAACTCACTTTGTACTCTGTTATGTAAAATATATACCATCCATATGTGCTCAGTTTTAAAATAAATACTACCTCCTCTTGTACTATGTTATAAAAAAATACACTGTCTCTACCGGGTCCTGTGTTTTAACGTAAATACACCTTCTGTTTCAGCAATACGAACTGACGAAGAGGTTACACACCACATTGCACCGCCAACATATGTTGTTCAGTGGTCACATAACACCATCGCCAATACGTAATGAGCGAAGCAGAGTTACATAACATAACCTCACCGTCATGGAGTCTCACTCTGTCACCCAGGCTGGAGTGCAGTGGTGCGATCTGGGCCCATTGCAACCTCTGCCTCCTGGGTTCAAGTGATTCTCCTGCCTCAGCCTCTCAAGTAGCTGGGACTACGCATGCACC
>JAZHEH010002530.1:0-52626 GCA_036589455.1 Ateles fusciceps | reverse complement strand
TGACACCTTCCTGGGGCCAAATTGAAGTCATTTTCCCCATCTTCTATGCTCCAGAAACAATTTATCCCTCCTAGTGCCCACATTCATTTCTTCTTTTTTAATGTAGTTATTTTTCAACCCGTTTCTTCTGAGCATAAACTCCTTGAAAGCACGGACTAGGTCTTGCTTATCTGCATTGCCCACCATGTTTAAAACTGACACATGGAAATAAAGCAAACTCAAATATTTGCAAAATACATGGATAGCTGGGGGAGTGAGTAGTGCATAGAGAAAACGACTACTTTAAAGGAAATGTGGTTTTATTACTTCGTGGCCACTGTAGCACTTTGGCATTCACTTGAGGGTCTTTAGACCCACTTTCCTTAAGCCTTCCACATTTGAAAGAATCTGTTTGCAAAAGAGCATCACTCATGAGCTTAAGGATTAATGACATACACACCTCTGGACCATGGACAGAGGATAGAATCAAGCTTTCATAGCAATGAACATAGTATCTTCTTATCTCTAAACAGACAGAAATACTATGCAGGTATCACTTCTTTGGTAACAGGGTTGAGGAGAAGTATTTTGTAATTATTGAAGACTTAGGGGCATTTCTGATACACTTACTTGGTGTAAACATTTGTAGCTATACCACTTATCCATCATTTTAAACATCTCTTTTAATATAACAATTCCTAAAATGAAATCCTTAATACCAGTCTATTCTCTTGGTAGCTTAATATTCTGGATAATATTATTTATATAATTCAGCTGATTTTTTAGTATTTAAATGTTAATTTAATTCAGATTAAATTACCAAAAAATTCTGGATTGATGATGTTCAAATGAATGTAGGTTCTATATTTTCTTCTCTTTCAGGCAACAATGTGAAGTTAACTTTAATTCCTTTCATTCTACTAAACCAACTTTCTCAAATGTTTTTTTGGAAAGGTCAGGTAGTAAATATTTTAGGCTCTGTGGGCCACATATGATCTCTGTTGCATATTTCTCTTGTTTCTTTTCTGTTTCTTTCACAGTCCTTTAAAAATGCAAAAACGGGCCGGGTTCAGTGGCTTATGCCTGTAATCCCAACACTTTGGGAGGCCGAGGCGGGCGATCATCATGAGGTCAGGAGATCAAGACCATCTGGGCCAACATGGTGAAACCCGGACTCTACTAAAAATGCAAAAAAATTAGCTGGGCGTAGCAGTGCATACCTGTAGTCCCAGCTACTTGGGAGGCTGAGGCAGGAGAATTGCTTGAACCCAGGAGGCGGAGATTGCAGTGAGCTGAGATCGAGCCACTGCACTACAGCCTGGGCGACAGTGCGGGACTCCATCTCAAAAAAAAAAAAAAAAAAAAAAAAAAAGCAAAAACCATTAACTTAATGGGCTATTTAAAAATAGACCCTAGATTAGATTTGATCTCTTGGTTGTAGACTGAATATAAGAAGATGGTATGTGAACAGTTATAAAACAAGGTTCATATAAGTGTCAATCACTGCTCAGATTCACCATGTGAATTTTTTTCTGTCTGTATTTTGTCTATATAATTTAAAAATTGAAAATGCATGGGAAGTAACTAATGCTAGAGATGGGCTAAGACCCTATATAAACTTACAGAATTAAAGAATTTTATTCCTGGAAGAAATCTTAGAGATTATCTAATTTGAACTCCTTATTCATTTTACAGATAACATGAATAAAAACTCATAAACAGGATTAACTAACAAACTTACAAATACTGGAGGGGATAGCAGGCCTTCAAATGAATTCTTATGTAACTCAGTCAAATTATTTCCACTGAGAATTCTGGAAAATGAAAAAGTTATTTCTAGATTAAAATGCAAACTACAACTATTTGCTACACAGGACTATCTCCCATATGTGGAGGAAAGCTGGGTAATGGTAATTTCAAGATGGTATCTGCTCTACTTTCATTAAAACCTTTTCTTACATTTTCATTTTTGTGTCCATCTCCTCCCACCACCATACCACACACATGCACGCACACACACACACAAGCACACCCTACCCACTCTTCCCCACCAAATTGTATATTCAACGCCTCCCTCTCTAAATCACAAAGTCCCTGTTAGAATCCAACTCTGGGTGGCACCAAGATCAGCAGAACCTCCATTTCCTCCTCTCTTTTCCCAAACCTTATTATGAAAGCCCCACATGGAACTATGTCAGGGCTGCAAGTAAAGCCATTCAACATTTTTCCCCATTAAAAAAATTTGAGAACTACAATATGCATAAAGTGCATATAACATAAATGTTGTTTATATTTAATTTAATTTCTGAGACAGGGTCTCACTCTGTTGCCCAGACTAGTCTCAAACTCCTGGCTCAAGAGGTCCTCCTGTCTCAGCCTCCCAAAGTGTTGCAATTGCAGATGTGAGCCACCTCACCTGGCCAAATATTCAGTTTAATAATTATAAAGCAGATACCCATGTAACATCGTTAGAAAAGATCACTGCTAGCATCCCAGAAGCCCCCAGTGTGCCCCTTTCCAATCATAAACCTCTCTCTAATCCTTATAGGTAACCGCTATCCTGACTTTTGTAGTAATTTTCTTGCTTTTAAAATGTAGTTCTGGCCTAGCATGGTGGCTCACGCCTATCATTCCAGCACTTTGGGAAGTCAAGATGGGTGAATTACCTGAGGTCAGGAGTTCGAGACCAGCCTGGCCAACATGGTGAAACCCTGTCTCTACTAAAAATACAAAAATTAGCCGGGTGTGGTGGCAGGCACCTGTAATCCCAGCCACCCAGGAGGCTGAGGCAGGAGAATTGCTTAAACCTGGGAGGTGGAGGTTGGAGTGAGCTGAGATCACACCATAACACTCCAGCCTGGGTGACAAGAATGAAATTCTGTCTCAAAAAATAAATAAATAAGAAATAAAATGTAGTTCTGGCTGGGCCTGGTGGCTCACACTTGTAATTCCAGCACTTTGGGAGGCCAAGATGGGAGAATTGCTTGAGCTCCGGAGTTCGAGACAAGTCTGAGTAACACAGCAGAACCTCCTCTCTAGAAAAATTTAAAACTTAGTTGGGCATGTTGGCATCACCTGTAGTCCCAGCTACTAGAGAGGTTCAGATGGGAGGATCACTTGAGCATGGGAGGTCCAGGCTGCAGTGAGCCGTGTTTGCACCACTGCAGACCCCGTCTCAAAAATAAATAAAATAAAATGAAATGAAATGTAGTTTTACCTATTATGTGTCAGTCATAAACAACATAGTATAGTTTTGCCTCTTGAACATTCTATAAATGAAGTCATATTATACATGTTATTTTCTGCATCACTTCTTTCACTCAACAATCTGTTTGTACATTTAAGATGTATGTTGCTGAGGCTGGTTCAAGACCTGTGTTGCGCTTCCAACAAGGTAGTCACTAGCTACATTTGGCTAGTGATAGTGGCTAATGCGACTGAGAAACTGAATCTTTAATTTCATTCATTTTAATTATTTTTAAATTTCAAAGCTGACACTCAATGCAGTTGTTAGAAAATGTACGTTTGCAACAATTTGGGTATATGATACTACTTTTTCAACTGCAGATTTTATGAAATCTAAATCTAGATTAAGGTGTGTTTTTTTGTTTTTCTTTTTGTTTTTGAGATGGAGTTTCGTTCATCAGCCAGGCTGGAGTCCAATGGTGCGATCTTGGCTCACTGCAACCTCCACCTCCTGGGTTCAAGCAATTCTTATACCTCAACCTCCCGAGTAGCTGGGATTACAGGTGCCCGCCATCACGCCCAGTTAATTTTTGTATTTTTAGTAGAAATGAGGTTTTGCCATATTGGCCAGGCTGGCCTCAAACTCCTGACCTCAGGTGATCCACCTGCCTCAGCCTCCCAAAGTGCTGGGATTACAGGATTAGCTACCTAACATCCAGCCAGATTAAGTATTATTATTATTAACTTTCTCCCTAGATTTCTCAGCAGAACAGATTAAGTTTTTTTTGATAAAAATTTAGCAACCAAATTTGGACTTTGGTTGTTAGTATGGAAAAAAGAATGTAAACTCCACAATTAATTTTTATACTAATTACATGTAGAAATGATACCACTTTGGATATTTTGAAGACTTAGTATGAAAATAGACTATCTCATTAATAGCATACATAACGATAACATGTTGAAATGATAATATTTTGGATACATGGGTGAAGTAAAATATATTAACATGTTTCACCTGTTTCTTTTTAGTTTTATTTTTTAAGTGACTACCAGAAAAGTTAAAATTTTGTATGTGGCTTGCATTAGGTTTCTAATTAATAATGCTCCTGTAGAATATTCCACTGAATGATTATACAGCAATGTACTGATTCATCTACTGTGGATGGATGCTGAGATTTTTCTAATTTTTACTTATTACAAACAATGCTGCTTTGAACATTCTTATACTTGTATCCTGATAACATTTTTGCCTGAGTTTCTCTAGGATGTAATAATAAGGGTACAAAATGGCTTTCCTAAAATGTTGTGCTATTTCAAGTGGCAGACTAGAAAATGTCAGGTCTCTATCCATCCAACCGCTACCAAATCCCTAAAAATTATAGAACAGAAATAATTTTAAAATCCACAACCTTAGCTCAAAATGTGGAAGCAGTTCTACAAATGCTCCTTTATCAGAAATACTCAGTTATTGGTTGGGACAGGGCAGTAGGAGAAGCCAGAGGTACATCAACCCCTTATCCTTCTTCCTTGGGCCAGGCAGCAAAGAGTGTCTTCAGGCAGGAACAATTGTCTGAAAGTGGGCAGGGTCCTGGAACTCTGGAGAAAGGGTGTACACTCCCTTACTAGCCATCTCCCACACCTTCCTTACTCTCAGAAGACTCCATCTGGAACACAACCCCCAGAGAATCTCACCTCTCCTCTAGAGCTAGAAAACAGAATTGTCTGGTTCTAGTATTTGTTTTTTCCTATCAATAAGATATCAGACAAGGGTGGGGGAAACTAGTTTAAAGTCACCATAATTCCTCTTCTTAGATTATTATGATTGTCTTTTTTTGTTTTGTTTTGTTTTTGAGACAGAGTCTTACTCTGTTGCCCAGGCTGGAGTGCAGTGGCACAATCTCGGCTCACTGCAACCTCCACCTCCCAGGTTCAAGTGATTCTCCTGCCTCACCTTCCCAAGTATCTGGAATTACAGGCACCCACCACCATGCCTGGCTAATTCTTGTATCTTTAGTAGAGATGAGGTTTCGTCATATTGGCCAGGCTGGTCACAAACTCCTGACCTCAGAGGATCCACCCACCTCGGCCACCTAAGGTGCTGGGATTACAGTCGTGAGCCACTGCACCCAGCATGTGTTTTATTTTTAATTTAGAACTCACCTATGACTTGTCTATATAATATAATTACATTAGTTCAATGTAAGTTGAACTAATGATGTGACACACAAACTCTTGTGAAAAATGCCAGTTATTTCTAATGTAAGCATTTTTTCCAAAATCATTTATGTGTCTAAACTAATTCCTTCTATAAATCAGTAAGAAAATGATAAAACAATTCAACAGGAAAATGAACAAAGGACAGAAAACTCAGAGAAGAAACACGAATGTTCAATAAACATATAAAGGTATTTAATTAAATTCATGAGTAATCAGAAAAATTCAAATTTAGATGGAATCCCTTTTATTCACCCATAACATCAACAAAAAGTTGGGAGAATACCCAGTGGTGAAAAAGTGTGGGGAAATGAATGCTGTCATATTCTATTGACAACAGAGTAAGTTGGCATGACATTTTTGAGGGCAATTACAATTTTATGTCTACATAGTCATAAATACCCCATACCCCAACAATTCCATTTCTAGATATTTATTCTACAGGAATAATTTCCCATGTTCACAAAGAAGCATGTACAGGGATTTCATTGCAAGAATGCACATAACAAGAAAACTAAACATAATCTAAACATTCATCAATGGGGCAATTATTAAATAAACTATGATGCATCCATACTATGGATTATGCAGGAGTTTAAATGAATGGGGTAACCCTCTAAGTACTGGGAAGGAAAGAAATCTAAGGCATATCATGAAGTGAAAGAATCAAGTTACAAGATGTTACCACTTATGTAAAGAAAAAAGATTTTAAAAACCACACAACAAATCTATTTTGCTTTAGGTAAATATGTATGTAGGCAATGGGAAAAAGTCTCGAGGAATATATACTAAATGCAGGGTAGCATTACCTCAGGGATGAGGGAGTAGGGCAAAAGGAGGGTTTTTGCTATATCTGTTATTTCATTTTTATACATTAAAAATAAAATCATGGGCTGGGGGTGGTGGCTCATGCCTGTAACACCAGCACTTTGGGAGGCCAAGGTGGGAGGATCACTTGAGCCCAGGAGTTGGAGACCAGCCTAAGCAGCACAGGGAGACCCTGTCTCTACAAAAAATACAAAATGAGGTGGGTGTGCTGGGATGCACCTGTGGTCCCAGATACTTTGGAGGCTGAGGTGGGGGATCACTTGAGCCTGGGAGGTGGAGGCTGCAGTGAGCCGTGATTGTGCCACTGCATTCCAGCCCAGGGAACAAAGTAAGACCCTGTCTCTGGGAAAAAAAAAAAAAAAAGGAGAGAGAGGAAAAAAAGAGAATATAACCATGTATTACTGGTATGATAAAAAAATAAATTTAAATCGCTTCTTACTTTAAAGAGAGCTCACCAAATTTAATTCTAAACTAACCATAGGATTGCAATCAACAGGGGTTGATTTGGGATACGGAGGGGGAAATACCTTTTCTCAGAAGTACAGACCTCAAAATTCTGGAACAAGAAGGATCTTACAATGCAGTTAGTTTTTTTGTCATATTTGGAGAGAATATACTCACAGTTTCTCGGTCCAACTGTATGTTTTCCATACATTTCCATCAATGTAAGAAATAGAGTTTCCTTGGAAATTTCTGTAAAGAAACACAGTTTATATCCTTGAATAGGTAGGAAAAGAATGAACAGGATAAGTAAAAGAATCATGGCAACCTTGTCAGGGATATTCAGTTACAGAAAATAACACCTGCCTTCTAATTTCCAGAGCTATCAGCTTTCCAGTTTGTACAATTAATCAAAAAATAATTCGGGGCCACTGGCACAAATGATGAGGCGTTTCCTGAAGCTTAACTTCCTATCCGTCCAATCTCTTAGACAGATGATGCCGGTTAATTACTCTGAATGTAAGTATTTTATCCAAAAGCACTTATGTGTCTAAACAACTCCTTCTACAAATCAATACAAAAATCGTAAATAATTCAACAGAAAATGGGCAAAAGCTTATCATTATCAACAAATAAGAAGAAAGAAACCCTATGCCAGGTAACACCAAAGCTTTGGCCCAGTGCCCTCTGCTGAAACATCCTGGGATTTTTCTTTCCACTTCTGTTACAACCGATCTGATTTAGCCCCTTCACACTTTACTCCTAGGTTTTGCTAGGCCTTTCTATTTTGTCTCCCTGAATTAAGGTTTCTCCTCTAGGGCACTCTACATATGGATTCTAAAATAATCCTTTGCATGTCTACGCTTGAACATAAAGCAGAAAACAAAATAAAATAAAATAATCTTCCTGTTTTAATCATTTAATCTCTCTTGCTTGGAAACTTTCAATGGCTTTCCATATCTCACTGTGTAACTTTCAAACTCCTGTAGCTGATAATCAAGGTTTTACATAATCAAATCTTCATTGTTCCCTCATGTGATTCTGTGCAGCAAGATTGGTCTACTAAATTCCAACCATACCTGTAGCCATGCCTTTGCCTAGACTATACTCCCACTTTTTTTTCTATTTAACAAATTATAGCTACTCTTTAAGAACCCAGTAAAGTTTTAGCTTATCCATGTAGCTTTCCCTGACCTCCATACCTCAAGGATCACAGATTCTGGGAAATTCTAGCACGGATGTTCTGCATTATCTTTTAGTACTTAATTATATATACCTCCCTTTTTATGCCTATTCTCTCTCTTCCTTCCTATCATTTACATGTTCTGGAGACGGTAGCATACTTGGCCCTGGGTTGGACACAAAACGAGTGCTACATATAGAAAGCCAGGGACAACGATGAGTTCTGGACAAAACTAAAGGACTGAGTAATCATGTTAACAACCAACACTCCTACATATGCTAGGCACCGATGCACGTATTTCATGTATTCACTCACCTAAATTTCGCAACAATCCTGTGAAATGGTAACTAGCATAATCCCCAGTTTAAAGATGAGGAAACTGAATCACAGAGCAGAATAACTTGCTCTGGGTCACCAAGCTAATAAATGACGGACCTGGGTTCAAACCCAGGCAGCCTGGCTCCAGAATCAACTCTTAATCACTTAGAGTATCATCACTGAGATGGGGAGAGGGGACAGGCTGCTGTAAAGAGGGTGAAGTGAAAATGGGAGGAGAGCGGCGGTTAAGCAATGATGTGATGGGGCTAAATAAAAATGGATAAGAAAACGAATAAGGGTAAAAGACTAGAGTAAAAGTAAAAGACTGGAGAAGGAGCCTAACAGTAAAGGAGAATGAGGAGAAGGAAGAATCGACAAGCAAAGGTGAAAGCAGAAAGTCAGCTGTCAGTATGGCTTGGGGAGATAAAGAAGGCCCAGGAAGGCCTCCAGGAAAAGGCTGCCATGTCAGGCAGGACACAGAGGACAATGGAGGAAAGGTGATACTTACAAGATAGTGAAGGTGCCGTTGTAGGTGCTGGGCTCCGGCACCGGCACATGGCGGAGCCTCTGCTTTGGGCTGAGATCAATACACGACAGCGTCTCATCTCTGCAGGTACAGAGGTCACATATGTTGGTGCTTGCGGTGGCCTGTTCCCCTGGTGCAGTTAAAGCCTTATTTTGGGTGTAAGTTTCAGGCTGCACCAATGAATCCTGCGTAGGTTCTAGTTCAGTGGGTGGACCTGTGACTTCAGTCAGGTTTTGATGCTGAGTCTCAACCTCGTCTGGACGAGGAGCTATAGTCTTCTCCAGGGCTGTAGAATGTCCAGTCTCTGTAGTGGGTTCTGGAGTTATGGCAAGCCCCAGATCTGGAGGCTGAGTTGAGGTCTCCTCCATGGTTGGAGACGGTTTTACCTCTGTAGTAGGTTCTGTCGTGATGGTAAACTCCAGGTCCAGAGGCTGAATTATGACTTGAGTCAGGTTTGAATGCTGAGTCTGACCCTTCTCTGAAGGTGGAAGTGTCACCTCAGGGTGTTTTGGAGGAGAAGCTGTAGTCATCGGGGCTGTGGAAGGTTCAACCTCTGTAGTGGATTCAGGAGTGATGGTAAGCCCCAGGTCCAAAGGTTGAACTGTGACACTAGGCAATATTGAATGCTGACCTTGATCCTGACCTGGTGTTGGAACTGTTACCTCTTGATATACTGGAAGTTGGGATACAACTTTCTTAGGAGGCTGAGTTGGGGTCTCCTGCATGGTTGGAAAAAGTTCAACCTCTGTCGTGGATTCTGGGGTGATGGTAAGCCCCAGGTCTAAAGGTTGAACTGTGACACTAAGCAATATTGAATGGTGAGCTTGATCCTGACCTGCTGTTGGAACTGTCACCTCATAATGAGCTGGAG
Source organism: Ateles fusciceps (assembly GCA_036589455.1). Taxonomy (NCBI): domain Eukaryota; kingdom Metazoa; phylum Chordata; class Mammalia; order Primates; family Atelidae; genus Ateles; species Ateles fusciceps. The sequence continues at coordinate 43,077 of JAZHEH010002530.1, read as the reverse complement.
GTTGAGCTGCAACCTCCTTAGATGGCTCTGGAACCTGAGCTGGGACCATCTGCTGCCTTGAAGGTTCTACCTCCTTAGGGGGCTCTAGAGCCTGAACTGTGGCCTCCTGCTGGGGTGGAGAAGGTTCTGTCTCCAGAGGGGGCTCTGGAATCTGAGCTGGAATGTCCTGCTGAGTTAGAGATGGTTCCACCTCCTTAGGGTACTCTGGAGGCAAAGAAGGGGCCATCTGCTGGGTCAGAGAAGGTTCTATCACCATAGGGGGCTCTGAAGACTGAGCAGGGACTGCTTGCTGGACTGGAGAGGATCCTACCTCTTTAGGTGGTTCTAAAAGCTGAGTTGGGGCCTGCTGTAGGACAGGAGATGGTTCGACCTTCCCAGGTGGCTCTGATGGCTGAGCTGGTATCTCCTGCTGTGGTGGAGGACTGATCTCTTCCGTGGACTTCGGAGGATAACCTGAGGCTTCCTGCTGGGTTGCAGATGGTTCAACCTCCTTATGGAGTGCTGGTGGCTCAGCTGCAGCCTCCTGCTGGGTTGGAGAAGATTCTACCTCCTCAGGGGTCTGTAGATGCTCAGCTGCAGGCTCCTGCTGGGTTGGAGAAGGTTCTACCTCCTCAGGGAGCTGTGGAAGCCACGCTGGGGCTTCTTGCTGGCGTGAAGAGGACTGGATCTCTTCAAGGGGCTCTAGATGTAACTGAGAAAGCCCAACTTGCTCACGGGGCCCTGGAGGCCCATCTGAGTCTGCTAAGGGGGGTACGCCCATGGAGAGATTCCCATGGGAGATTGTGGGGGGGGGAGACCAGGGCTCAGTCGGCCCCAGGGGATTAGAGGTCAGCTGGAGCGTGTCCTTGACCCACTCCAGAGGCTGAGCCTCCTGGATTGGTAGGCACAATAGTTGCCACATGAGGAGGGGCCATAGGGCCCAGAGACATAGCGGGGACATGATAAGCACTGGTGCCTCGCATTGAGCGGGAACCATTCTGGCAGCCCCTAGAGGCTTGCCTCCCTGACAAGCAGGCACCCCACCCCGTCCTTTATGACACCTTTATTTACACTACCTTTATTAGGTCTAGATCTGCACCATGTCACCAGGATGATCTTATCTCACAATCACTACCCCCCCCCCCCCCTTAGCTAGGAAGGATTTGGGCCACAGACCCGGGTGGGTCCCAGGACTCCAGCAGCCTGGTGGGGTGGGGTGGGGTGGGGTGGGGGCAAGGCAGAGCTTCCCAGGGAATCACAGGACCTTGCCTCAGGATATTCAGAAACGCTAGCCCAGTTCTGGCAGCCTGAACTCTTCCTCCTCCAAGGTGAAATCTGAGAATACTCCTCCTTCCAAGGAGAGCAAATGACCTGCAAAATGTGTGCCAGTAAGGGTGGCAGGCAGAACGCACATTACAGTCATTTATTCCAAAATGTTGCCATTTTTGCTAAACTTCCTATATCTTTTGTTGCATGTTTGATAATTGATTCACAACCCTATTGGGTAGGGGATTTTTAACTTATTTCATAGGTGATTAAAACCCCACATCTTTGGGTGATTAATCTAATCACCTTTCAGGTATAAGTGATTAATCACGGAAAGCACACCAGGAGATATGTGTTTAGAAGCTAACTCTGTTGGTAGAGTGGAGAAAGAGCTAGAGAACAAAGAGGCAGAGGGCAGGAGGTTAGCTTCTTAAATCCTTTGAGGTCCATCCATGGAATCCAAATTAGAAACTCCTGAATGTATTACTGAAATAATCCAGACAAAAGGCAATAAACAGAAAGAGGCAAGAGTCGTAGCAAAAGAAAAGAAGACGTGGGAGATACTCATCAAAGTTTAGAAAACAAATGGAAACCAGAGAAGGAAGAGAAGTCAAGGATGACCTTAAGGCATCTAGCTTGGGTACATGGATAAAATGATGGTAACTTCAGAGATACCAAGAGATAGCAAGAGGAAGGGGAATCAGTTTGGAGAGTACAGGAAATCATTCCTTGTTTTTGGCTATAAGGCATTTGAGATTCAGGCGGTGATGCCCATTAAAAATACTGGTGAATGCTCAGAAAAGACATCAAAACTACTGCTTTAATATTTTTGAATGCCTGACCTGGGCACACAAAAAGCTGTGAAAAGTTTTAAGTAGAAGAATGTGACAACAAAGATAAATGCTGCAGGGATAGAGGATGAGGCCTGGAAAGAGGCCACTAGGTTTAGAAGTCAGGGAGTACATGCCAATCTAGGCCACAGGGTCTTCGATCAGCGTCAGAGCATTTGGGGTTGAGGTCCCTTCCTTTCACTTAGAAGAAAACTAAGTAGCAGAGCAGGTACGGAGACCACACTTGCAGGAACTTTGGCAACAGAGGAGGAATGCAGAGAAGGAGCTTATAAAGACACCTCTCCTTCTGAGACCAGTTAAATAAAGGGAAGAGGAGGAAAAAAGCTGAGGTTATTCCTATTGGGTTCTGTTGACTATGTGAAGCAGGAGCTAGGTCATCTACAAAATGAGGGATGAAGAGAGGATACTGGGAAACATCGTAAAGGTTTGGAAAGTACATGGGGAGTTGGGAAAATGTGTCTGCGCAGACAGATGCTGTTACATAAGCGAACTCAGCATATGAGATTCAGGTCATCAAGGGACCATCCTTTGTTGTATTTAAATAAGCAATTCACAGTATTAGGTAAGATGTAGATTCTTATTCAGTTCTATAAATACAAATTTCATCTAAGCTGGCATACACATTTAGAATTTTTGGTTTTACCCATCTCTATTTTTCAAATCTGAATTTTAAAGGTTAGCAATATGACGTAAATAACAGGATTAAATTAATTTAATTTGAAGTCAACATATTTATAGCATAATTCTATTATCTAATTTTCCCATCAAAAGTATCAGGTAAAAACTATCACATGACTGTTCTCAACATGTTTTCCTCCATTCTTCACAAAGTTTGAGGCTTTAATCTTCATTTCTAAGTGATTCCCATCTTTCCTCTTTCATCTATAACTTACTTAAGTAAGAACTAAGGTGGGCTAAGGGTATAATCAAACACAGTTCCAAAGTGTTTCTTCTCTTAATATCCTATGTCCAAGTACTTTTGTAGAGACAGGGTTTTGCTCTGTCACTCAGGCTGGAGTGCAGTGGTGTGACACAGCTCACTATAACCTGGAATTCCTGGGCTCAAGTGATCCTTCCAACTCAGCCTCCCAGATAGCTGCGACTACAAGTGCAAGCCAGAATGCCTGGCTCAATTTCCTGTATCTGGATATTTTACTGCTTATTTTACTAATTGCTCCTGTTAATCGTTTTCTAAAAAATACCTACTTTTTATTTGGATGAGGCACAAATGTAGTAACAACTCTTGATTACAGTAAGAGAAAGGAAGGTGGCAGTAAAGAGTATAATCTCAAATGGCCAAAACTTGATTTATATATATGGTTTTGGAATTTAAGTTGCTAATTATACTGGATATAGGAGTAACTGAAGTTCCAGGACATCATATTCTTTCTCTCATTCAACCAATGACTCATCCTGTAGTGGGAAAATGAAGTTCTCTTCTGTTTGCCTCTATTTTCTCAGTGAAGTGAAGATTCCAGGTCATCAGCTGCTGGTAAGGATGGAAGAGGTGGTGCTTGGGGTTGAGCTGAATAGAAAAGAAGAACTAGTCATCTTAGAGAATAGGAGAATAAATGGATTGGACTAGGAACACAGAAGGAATACCTGTTCCAAGGAATACTAGGGCTCACTTGAAATTTGGTTCATAAATTTAAAGTGAGATCAGACACCGTGGTTTTGTGTTTTTCTTAAGCCATGCTTAACAGTGACAGTACTGTCACAGAGTAGGCAGGTAGCTGAGAAACAGTTGGGGCTTTGACACATACAGAAGATGAGCAGCAAGGCTGGTAAGGGTGTATGCAAAGAGGATATGTGTGATGACTAAGCTGGAGACTATAAAGAGGATATATGTGATGACTAAGCATGGAGACCAAGCTGGGGAAAGAGGAAAGAGAGGACAAAAAGATTGGGAAGTGATAAGGTAAATTATACTGGAGGTTCCAGTGAGATCCAAGTTGCTGGAGTTGGGACAGGAGAAATGCTAGGAGTAAGTAAGGAAAAATGGGAGGCAGCTCGAGAGCAAGATGCTTACATCTGAGATCTCCAAAGTGGTGTGGTTGCTGGTAATGGCAAACAGAGTCTCGTGTATAACCAAAGAGTGAGCCGCTGAGGTGGACTTAAGGAAAAGGTTAATGAAAACAAGGAGGTTGAAATCAGAAAATAAATCAATTGAAAAATCTCTACAGAACTTTAAAAATTACTAAGAGCTACACTTTTCTAGTCAATTGTTCTCAAACTTAGATACCACAAATAGCAAAATAACTTTTTTTTTAAACTGGAGGGTAGTGCTGTCATTGGGTTGTTTTAGTTTTGCAAGGTAAAGATTTCTTTAAAAAAAGAAAATCAAACCTGACATCACCTATCACCACCATTTCATATAAAAAGTACATTTAAATATTGAAAGGCAGAACAGGCACAATCTCAGACTAAAGGACAGTGTTTTCTGTTAAATAAACTCAGTTTTATGTGTAGTGTTAAAGTGAGGGCTCTGCAGTCAGTTTGCCTGGATTCAAATCCTGGTTCTTCCACTAACTAGCTGGAAATAATCATAGTAACGACCTCAGAAAGTTATTGTAATTAAGTATAAAGCATATAAAGCACTTGCATACTTTCCGGTGGATAGTAAGAGCTCCAAAATATGGGCTATTAATTAATAATAGCTTATTTCTCTCACCTTGCTGTAGATGAGTGATGAAATGGAATTAGACTCCCAACTGGTATGTGAGAATTAGATCACAATTAGGTGACCAAAATGTTTCCAAATAAATGACTATTTTACTTACCAAATTACTTCTGAAACTGACAATTATGATCATCTGCTCCTTCAAACTTTATTTAACACAATTGTCACTTGAACTTTGCAAATTACAGTACCCATTCCACTGAAGAACTTCAAGCTCCAAATTAACATAGTAGTAAATAGACTACAGCAGTTTCACAGACACGTTACTAGCGTTTTAGTAAGTCAGGATTCTTTGTAGCTATAGCCTCTCTTCCAGCTAGACTGCTATCAGAGTCAATCCTGCCTGCTTCTACACAATGGAATACTATTCATCCATAAAAAGAATGAAATCATGTCATTTGCAGCTAGATGGATGGAAGTGGAGGTTATTATCTTACATGAAATAAGCCAGGCACAAAAATACAAAAATCACATGTTCTCATTTATAAGTGGGAGGTAAAAATTTGAACACATGGAGGCAGAGAGTGGAGGAGTAAATAACAGAGATCAGGGAGGGTGAGTAGGGGTGAGGCGAGCCTAAGGAGAAGTAGGCTAAAGGTACAAATGTACAGTAAGATAGGAGGAATAAATTCAATGTTTGATAGCAAGGTAGGATGACTATACTTAATAAGAATGTATTGTACTTGGGTGACAGACCCCTTGAATACCATGACTTGATCACTACACAATTATATACCTGTAAAAATTTTCTCATGTATCCCACAAATTTGCATGAATTAAAAACAATGTTTTTTAATCCTGCTTGCTTCTCTTATGCCTCAAACAGAGTACATTCACACTGATTTCTCAAGCGTTCTAAGCTTATTCAGGGTCAACATGTGCCCATTCATAGAAGCCAAGCTACCATGATTATCAGTTCCACATGTGCACAGCCCTTGACCTTTTCTCCCACCTCCTCTATCATAATAAGTATACTTATTTTCCAAAGTTCTCCTTTGTCCCCCACAACTGCAATTACTCTTATCGTCCTTAACTGCCAGATATTGGAAAGCAGTCACTGCCCTTTCTTGGGAAGCACACACCCTGCTTTGCTGGCATTCACCTGGGATGACCTGATTCTAGTGAAAGGAACTGGGGCTATTTCTGGGCACTTCATCCAAAAGTGTCTTTGCAATGCTAGATCAACACAGCCCATCTTTTGCCTCTTAGTTTGAGGTGGATCAGTATTACCTGTATATTCTTTCTCATCTTATTTTAGCTACAACTCTTAGTTAAATCAGCAATACTCCAACAACATACAAAATTTGGATACTGTTTGGGCCACAGGTGTTGACATCCAGTGATTATAATAATACAAGTTTTGATGGGGAGAACTTTAATAGGCTTTAAGGTGTGTGCTACAAACAGCTTAAAGTGACTTCTGCTTTAAAAGTCAGAATAGGACCCTATCCACTATGATAGCTATATCTAGCCCCAGTGATGAAAATGATTCACGAAAATACTTACATCTTATATATAAATTGTAAATAGCTCAATAAAATACATAGCCTTACTTCTGAAACACAAGAAATAAACAGCAATGTTTACTGTTTACAGTCTTTCAAAACATTACCCCAAAAAAGTGACAAATTGTACTTGTTAAGCTCTTCTATTTTACAAAGCAATAAATTTTCTTCATTTTTTTCTGGATGTTATCAGAGGCAAGCTGCATTTATGAAAAATTGTCAGTCAACCTTGAGGTATTCAAAGGGAGAAAAATCTATAGCAACACTAATTTTATACAAGAGTAAGCAGAATGATAATAAATTAGAAGTGGTCTCTGTCAAATTAGCATTAAGAGTGTTGAGTTCATTTTGGGGCAACATGCTCCATAAAGAGAGAAAGAAGTGTGAAGTGGGTTTTGAACAATGACTGATATTTAAAGAGGAATCCCAAGTGGCTTCCAGTCCAAATGCAGACAGATTAGTCATGTTTGCCAAAGAGGGACGATATCAAAAGACTAGTGGCAAGTCAAGACATATTCAGAAGTCTTGCAAGCTTCTCTGTGCAGTTGTGCAAACCAGACTTGAGTGCTTTTAAATGGTGCATGCCCTTGTAGAAAATATAATCACAAATTAATATTTGATCTTTTAAATATCACTTTTTTTAAATTTTTTGAGATGGAGTCTCGCTCAGACTGGAGTGCAATGGCGCAACCTTGGCTCACTGCAACCTCCACCTCCCAGGTTCTAGCAATTCTCCTGCCCCAGTCTCCTGAGTAGCTGGGATTACACGTCCACACCACCATGCCCAGCTAATTTTTGTCTTTTTAGTAGAGACGGGGTTTCACCATGTTAACCAGGCTGGTCTTGAACTCTTGACCTCAGGTGATCCACCTGCCTCAGCTTCCCAAAGTGTTGAGGTTACAGGCATGAACCATTGTGCCTGGCCACAAATTAATATTTGATCTCTTCAGTTTCCATAATTTCAACTTCTCTTATGGTTCGGTTGAAATTGTAAATTGGAACTAGAGTCATGAGTATTTTCCTAGTTCTACTTATCATTTCAGTAGTACAATATGATCATTTATTCTAACAAACCGTTTTGTGTTTTCCAGTAACGTAATAAAGACTTGGAGCATAACCTTCATCAACTCATTATATAGGAGGGCCTTTTGTTTGTTTCCAAAAACTTTTTTTTTTTAGGGAGTCTCACTCTGTTGCCCAGGCTCTGGAGGGCAGTGGGACTATCTCAGCCCACTACAATCTCCACTTCCCAGGCTCAAGCCATCCTGACCCCTCAGCGTCTGAGTAGCTGAAACCACAGGTGCACGTGCCACCATGCCCAGCTGATTTTGTATTTTTTGTAGGACAGGGTTTCACCAGGTTGCCCAGGCTGGTCTCAAACTCCTGGGCTCAAGTGATCAGCCTCCTCAGCCTCCAAAGTTCTGAGATTACAGGTGTGAGCCATCACACCCGGCCTTAAGACTGTCACTCAGCATCTAAAATAGGTTATCATCTACATGTCTTTATCTGTGCTCTTATCAAATCTTTAAGAATTGGAAATACCTAAGACTAAGACCACTACTCCTGATACCATCCGGGAAGTCAGGTCTTTGATCACCCATTTTCACAGCACTATTCTGTCTGGTAGAGACTCGCTGTTGTCCCACCAACTTTAAAATGCAAAGAGCACTCTGAGTTTTGCTATGATAGTGAAAACAGCCTATTTCCTGAGCACCAGGCAGCTGTGTAAGCTGTCTACCATCTGACTGGTCTATATCCAAACCAGTCAACTTGGATTTAATATAGATTTTCTCATTAGATAGCCTAGAACTAAAGATGGGATGTGTGTAGCAATGCTTCAAACTAATCTTTGCTGACACCCCCACCCTTTTACACTCCCTCATAGGGTGTTGCCTGGTATTTCATGAATTTTTGATGACAAAGATCATGCTTCTTCTATAGCAGGTCCTGCCTTGCTGCTAACTGGCAGCATGTATCCTTACTGGTTTCAGAATCTTATAGTTTTTCCCCCCTTTTTTTTTCCTTCTGTCCCTTAGCTTTAAACCCCTTTTATGTGCTGTTCTATAGGGCCTCTACTTCAGCCTAGCAAATGTCTTCCCCAGCAGACAATTATTTCTTCTTTTCCTATGGCTGGAATTCCTACGTACTCTTAAAGCTCTTCTGTCCCCCAGAAATCACCTCCTTTTTTAATGCCACCTAACTCGGATCACATCTTTGGGCTCAATACTTCAGTACTTACAGTAGCAGCTGTCAAACTTTAATATGCACCAATGTCCAACGGAGCTTGTTAAAATGCAGACTTCTAGACATCACTCCTAGAAATTTGAATTCATTAAGTCTGAAGTGGAACTGAATATTTAACAAGTGCCCTAGCTAACTCTAACATAGGCCAGAGGACACTGAAAAACATCATTCATAGTTACAACTGACACTACATTATGTTATTTTCTAAGAGTTCTTAGCTTATTTTTTTTTTTAGTGTATATGTTCTATAGCTTCAATTAAATCATAAGCTGATAAGGACACACTGACAAGCTGTAGCTATAGAAGAGAATAGAGCTATTCTAACAAGATAAAAGTTATCAAGAATAAATAGATGTTTTCTGTATTTGATACAGCTGGGGGAGATATAGCTTTGTGAGAGATGACTTGGGATTTTATTCAATAGTAAATTAAATAGGCATTAAGATAGAATGTGGATGTCAAAAATGTTAGCACAATTTCAGCCTACATTAAAAGACTAATGTTTTAAACAAAGAATAAATAGTTCTGATCTATTTTACAACAGGGACCACATTTGCAGGACTCCACTCAATTCTGAGTTTCACAGCTTAACAGGAATATACACAAAAGTTAAAGTTCACAGAAATGTGAATAGGATGGTAAAGAGCTAAAAAGACTGGCTGGAAAAAACAACCAAGCTAGGAGAACTAGCTTAGAAAAAGAGGAATCTGCAAGGAGGCCTAGACAATAGCTTTCTTCCTACCTAAGGAGTTTTCATAAAGAGGTAGAATCATGCTTGTTCTATGTAGTTTGAGGGGGAAGAACCAGAGCCTGTAGAAGATACAAGCATATACATCTTACCAACATAAGAAAGACTAAACTTAAACCTATAGTTGTCAAAAAAAAAAGAAAGGTAACTGGGGAGGGATAACTACTTGTGGAACAAGAAAGAATCTAACAAAGTTTTAAACATTTTAAGAATTCATTTCAGTAAAAATTCTTACGGGAGATGGTGAAAGCATCCGGAGATATAAGGTAAAGGTCATCTAGAAATGACCACTAAATGCTTGGATAAAAGGAATTAATAAATTTAATGAAATACTGCCTTTCGGAAATGGGATTATTAGACCTCCTCTTTGAGTGCTACAGATCTGTGCTTATGGACTGAGGGAGGAGGAAGGAAAAGGAAGGGTAGGAAACAATAAAGGGTTCTATGCCATGTGTTTGTAGTTGGGCAAGATTACCATTGTCCTGCATGTTCTGTGCATTTTACTCTGCTGTGTATATAGTGCATACACATGGTCCCTGACTTAGAATGGTTTGACTTAACAATTTTTTTTACTTTATGATGGTATAAAAGCAATGTGCATTCAGTAATGCTCTTCAATTTACAATCAGTCACAAGGAGATAAACCCATAGTCAACTGAAAATATTGTAAGTCAAAAATGCACTCTCAACTTAGGATATTTTCAACTTATGATGGGGTTTGCTGAGACATAACCCATTGAGGGTTATCTGTACAATGGACAAGCAAGTCCTAATTTTACATCTTGTTGTCTAGATGATAAAGACGTTGCTAATTAAACAAAAGAAGAGATGATGAACTAAAACACACTTCTGTATGCCCGAAAAATTCACAGGTAAGACTACCTTCTGAAAACAATTTTTGGAATGCTGATATTGCCCATTGGGCTGATAATGATAAGAAGGAAGTGAGAAGGGGAAGTGTACTTGGCTATAATGTTCATATTTAGAAGATACTTTCAGGCCGGGTGCAGTGGCTCATGCCTATAATCCCAGCACTTTGGGAGGCCGAGGCGGGTGGATCACGAGGTCGAGAGATCGAGACCATCCTGGTCAACATGGTGAAAGCCCGTCTCTACTAAAAATACAAAAATTAGCTGGGCATGGTGGCGCAGCTTGTAGTCCCAGTTACTCGGGAGGCTGAGGCAGGAGAATTACTTGAACCCAGGAAGCGGAGGTTGCGGTGAGCCGAGATCGCGCCATTGCACTACAGCCTGGGTAACAAGAGCGAAACTCCGTCTCAAAAAAAAAGAAGATACTTTCAGATTATAGCCTTTGTTATAGGCACACAATTTAATCAATGCTATCATTATACAACAGACATTAGAAGCATGTAGTCTTTGTAAAATAACACATTTTAAATAAGTTTATGTCAATTAACAGGAATGACTGTCTTTAGAATGGAACCATTAAACTTTATCTCTTTGAGCTACATATTGTGTATTTATCGGGTGGTAAAGGAGGTGGGAGAGAAAGGAAGTGATGGTGGAAGAGTTCCATGCCAGTGTGTTTTTAAATAAATGGAGATTATCTACTGTTGTTCTGAGAGTGCATTCACTTAGTAGTGTTGTGTATTGTAAAGGACAAACAAGGCCCCAATGCTGACAAGTGCCCAAAGTATGCTGAAAGTTGAAGTAGTAAAATGATTCTTTTGTAAATGTCCTTTTGTTACAGTTTTTAGGAAGGCATGCTGTCTGGGAACGACTGCTGTTAACCCATCTTGTAGAGCTATACACATTTCTGTACTTATTCACTGAACTGGTGGAGAAGAAGAAAGACAAAAGGTTCTTTGCGAGTATCTTCATATCTAGAAGTTAGTTTCATATTGTAAAGTTCTAGAAGTGATTTTTTAGTAAAGTGCCTGTGTTTATCAGTCCTTATTTCACAACACTAAGCTTTCTAGATGTTATGAGGCGACAATGTATAAAAGTAGAGCTAGTGAATTAACTAATTAGTAAATTAATTTCATTAACATTAATAGAAAAGAAGCATCTTGCAAATGGCAATGTTAAACCACTTACAGTAGTATATATCAGTATGTACTGGACTGCAAAGGAAGGGGCAGAAAAAAGGTAAGGGAAGAGATTTATATAGGTATGTCCATATTTACAATCTGATTATAACCACTGACATATATGTGCTCTTTTCTTGGCTATACCATGTGAATACTATATGAATTCTTAAACAATTAAGTAGAAACATCACTTCTGCTAATATTTTAATAGTGCAGATCTGACACTGAACTGTCTAAGAAGCATTATACTTACTCTATTGCTTTGTGTCTCATTTTATATTGGGCATTAAGTGAACACAGTATTTAACTATAAACTTGCCAATATGCATTTCCAGAGACCTGTTGCCATTTTGTCTTTTAAGATATTTTTGTCCTCACAAAAGATAAGAAAATTTGTTGTGAATATTTACCAATATCTGAGTCCCAAAGCCCTGAGTATTTTGATACTCAAGTACTCATGATATGCCAGAAAGCATGGCACATCCTATATGAGTGTAACCATGTAAAAAAGCATACTCAGTATGTATGTATGTATTCACATACAAGGACTGGAAAGATGCATTAGAATGTAAACTGCTTCTGTTATGGATGATTTTTTTCGTTACTTGATCTTGTGTTTTCCAGTTTTCTATAATGAGCATATTAACCTCTAAAAGTTGAAAAAATATAAATGTTATTTTAAAAAGAAACAAATAAATAATAAATGCATATAAGATCCAAGAAGTGACAGATCAAGGCCAGAACTGCAGATATGGGAAGGGCTGTACTACGTGTTTTAATATGTTCTCTTATGTAATCGATTTTAAAACTCTATGAACTAGGGTATTATTTTTACCTTCTTTTTAGGGCGAAGGTAGAAGCTTACAGTGGTAAAGTGACCTTTCCCTGGAGACACATCTGGCAAGTGGCAGACCTGGAACCTGAGCATCAATTTGCCTGACAAAGCTAAAACCCAAGGAGAGCTCAGCTATTGATGGTGCTGTGTCTCAGCTTCGTGCCTGAGACTCACGTTGAGTGTACTTGAGATAGAGCCTGGAAATCTGTATTTTTTTAACATTAAAAATCCTGGGCTGGGGCGCAGTGGCTCATGCCTGTAATCCCAGCACTTTGGGAGGCCAAGGCAGGCAGATCACTTGAGGTCAGGAGTTCAAGACCAGCCTGGCCAACACAGTGAAGCCCCGTCTATACTAAAAATACAAAAATTAGCTGGGCGTGGTGATGTGCGCCTGTAATCCCAACTACTCAGGAGGCTGAGGCACAAGAATTCATGAACCTGGGAGGCAGAGGTTGCAGTGAACTGAAATCGCACCACTGCACTCCAGCCTGGGTGACACAGCAAAACACAGTCTCAAAAAAAAAAAAAAAAGAATTCTGATACACACCAAAGACTGAGAAGCACTGTGTTACTAAATAGGAAAGACCACCCACCTCCCCCAAAAACAAAAAAACACTAAAGAAATGTGGTGACCTCTTCAAAGTGAGAAGAGACAATGCTCAACAGGAGAAGGCTAGGCTTGCTGTTATACCCTGGGAACAAGGTATCACTCTCAACTTCCACAGATATTTACTAAGTCTCTATTATATACCCAAGAACTATGCTAAGCCAAGTTCTTTAGGAGATGAGTAAGATAACCTCTATTAGAAGTAGCTCAGTATTAAACATCAAAGAGACAACTATACAGAAACAACATTTAAAAAGGGCTATGAGAAGTCAGAAAGGAAAACAATTACTTCTATTAGGAGGAGTGTGACAGATCTTCCAAAGGCAATCAAGCTGAAACTTGAAGAACGAGCAAATACATGGTATCTTCCCTGAAGAACCTATATACAGACCTTTATATTTCACTGAAACGACATCCATAAGGTGACTATTCTGAAAAAGTTTCTATTTCTAGTCTATCTTCCCATTTTTATTAATGAGGAAACTGAGACCCAAAAGTCACACAGTCATTCAATGATGTGATTCTACACAGATTTTAAAATCAAAGCACTTTTTAAAAAATCGTATCACTGAGGATAAATTAAAGTAAATACTCGAGCAAACAACACAGACACTCAAGCTACAGACAGGTACATCTTTATAGTTTTCAATTACTTGAAGAAGAACAGGATTCATAACACTTGAATAAGAACAGGATTCATAAGAAAAGGATTCAAACTATTACTTGGTCTGATAAAAGATACTGTATTAAAGCCAGAGGTGTTGGTGAAGAAGTCAAAGCCACAAATAAATCTTTGAATATCTAAAGTACCCATAATAATTTTCAATGTCTATTTTGCACTATGAGTAAATGGTAATGGAAGGGATTTACTGCTGTCTACTGTAACTTCTTTACAAACCTGAAATAACACCATGTCAATTTTTTAAAAGGCAAAAAAAAAAAAAAAAGAGAAACCCCAGTTTCTTTAGTTTTTTTTTAAAGTATGAACTTATTAAACATATTAAAGGTAGACTGCTCCAAGTAACAAATCATATGGAATTCTAAGGCAAATCTTAACTTGAATCATGGTAGAAGTACTCTCAAATAATAATGTTTAAGCTCGGGTAGCTTTTTACTAACATTACTGTTAACATTCTAATTCTTCCTTTTCTCTGACATCCTATTCTCTATTGTGTCTATCAAGATCGCTGTTGTTTTTCCAAGGTAGTATATCACATATAAGAAACTGACAAGATTTACAGAGGTGATAGAGAATGTATCAGCTCCTCTTCGATGGAATGTGATAAAAAGTAAATATAAATCAGCCAAAGTATGACTTCACAAATTAAGAAAAAATATTTCTAAGTGTCCCCTTGACTACCTTATCAACAAACACTGTTCAAAATGGGTAATTACAAAACAGCATAGGGGGAAAATCTAGGTGTTAACTATTTTCAACAGCAACAAAATTTAAGATAAGAAGAAAACACATCTTAACATTAGATTAAAGGGATTGGGTTTTAAATTTTTGCCTTTTACAGAGCTCCAAAAGTGCCTCTTGGCAATATAATCATACCAAATAACTACCATCCATGGAGTGTCTGACAGACAGCCAGGTACTGTGTTAGAAAACATACACACATTAATGTTATCTACCAATAAATAATTTTTCAGGCAAGGGTACCAAGGCTCAGGTAGCTTAGGGCCCGGGGTCCTGCCACATTAAGAAGCCTAGGTTCATACAAGTGAGTAGAAACGGAGACACAATGCCAACCATGTCTGGTGTGTGCCTAGGAGCCTTCTCACTGCTGAGGAAGGGTTGCTGACTTACCATTACAGGACTTATGTGGATGCAGTTTTACTAATACTATTTACCTTTTTAAAAAATAAAATGTTATCTGCATGTTTTATCACAGAAAAAAAAAAACAAACAAGATATACTATTAGGTTGGGGGAAAAAAAAAAAGGCACAGTGGCTGATGCCTGTAATCCCAGCATTTGGGGAGGCTGAGGCAGGAGGACTGCTTGAGGCCACAAGTTCGAGACCAGCCTGGGCAACATAGTGAGATCCTATTTTTTACATACACACATACATACAGACACACACACAAATTAGCTGGGTGTAGTCTCAGCTATTTGGCAGGCTGAGGTAGGAGGCCTGCTTGAGCCCAGGAGTACAAAGCTGCAGTGAGATATGATTGTACCACTGCACTTCAGCCTGAGCAACAGAGCAAGACCCTGTCTCAATAGATAAATGAATGAATGAATTAATACCTGAGTGCACACAGTCAAATTATACATTATTGTATAAATATTTAGGAAAGGTTTTGAAAAATTCACACTAATCTCTTTACAGTGACTACCTCTAGGAGAGGGAGTAAAACTGGAGTGAGCAGAGTGAAGGGAGATTTCACTTTTCACTCTGTCTGTGCTGTTTTATGAGGATGCACTATTTTTATAATAAAAAATAGAAAAATAATTAAAAATAGAAAATACATGTGTGCATTCACATGCACACAAACTCACACAGACACAATATTGACCTGATGCTCTTAAATTTGAACATTCTTCTGTAAGTAAGTACCTTTACATAAGAATGGCAGTTCCCAATGAAGCAAATGGTAGCTCACAAGTACCCTTTAAGCAAGATACTTCTTCCCCTTCTTGCTTCTGAAGCCTTGTTCCATTCAGGACCAATCCAAGAGGTCTTTCCTAGATTAAGAATCTAAGAGGATCTACATGGAGTTAGTAATACATTATAAACATTATATCTGCTCTGACTTTTAAAAGACATGGCTCAGTCTTGCTCTTCAAATGCATCTGCTGCTTCCCCATGTGGCCTACTTTGCTAATCTGGTTCACAATGTGCCTTATGTTTTACACAGTACTGCTTTGGGATGTGCAAGTACAGTGTTATTCCCAAATAGACTGTAAGCATCATGAGGGCAGAGCCTGGGTCAAACCGTCCAAGTGTTCTATTTAATTAATCAAGATTAATCAAGTTCCTGGCATTTATTCATTTCCTGAAAACTTATAAGCCAGACACCATGCTGGGAGGACAAAATATGCCAGTGACCAAAATAAATAAGGCCTATTCCTTACTGAAGGTATATTATGTTTGTGAGGGCAGGGACATGGAGGGAGGACTCGAGATATAGATATGTAATAAGCAATTATAATACAATGTAATAATGCATAAAATAACATGGAGCTATTGGAACACATAGGAGGAACACTAAAGACTACTCATTCTGGAAAAAGTGAGATCAAAGCTTTGGACTGAAGAGTGAAAAGGAATTGGATAAAAAGATGGTGGGAAAAAAAGAAACAGCAACAACAAAAAAAACAAACCTTAGGATAGAGGTAAGAGAAAGTAGCATGGCAAATTAGAGGAACTGAAAATAGCACAGGCTGGCTGGAACCCAGAGTACGGGGGGAGGGAGGGGCACAGACTGAGAGGTGAGGCAGGAAAGTTTGGCAGGGGCCAGATCACACAGGGCTTGTAAACCATGTAACGAGTTAAGGCGGGCTGCTAAAGAGTTTGAACCAGTGCAGTGACAGGATCAGACTTACCTTTTTATAAAAATCACTCCAGTTACAGTCTGGAGAATGGGTTAGAGAAGGGCAAGGCTGAGGGCTTATGGAGCAATTCAGGCAAGAGATAATGGTGTCCCGAAGGAAGAGTGGCAGGGGGAGGTGGAGAGAACTGGAGGGATTGAGAGATATTGAGGAGATTGTAGAATTGACAGTCTATTCTGTGACTTACTGGAAGTGGGGGGTGAGGGAAAGAGAGGAGTTAAAGAAGGTGTCCAGATTTTTGGCTAGAGTATGCCAGAGATAGAAAACACAGACATAGATGCATGTTTATAGTGGACTGAGGGGGCAACTGAATGTGTTTAATTTCAAGCTTACTGTGTGATCATGAAATACCCAACGTGTTATGCTTGTACAAATCCAGAGTGCTAAACTGAGACCGAGGTGGCATATGCATATTTGAGAGTTAGCAGCATAAAGATACTAACTGAAGCTATGAAACAGACATGATCAATTTGGGGGAGAATAACTAGAGAAAAATAATAGGTCAAAGACAGACTCCTGAAGAACCTCAACATTTTAAGGGATACAAAGGAGGTTAAAAGGGACAGCCAAAGAGGTAAAAGGAAAACCAGAAACGCTTGGAGTGAGAAAAGCCAAGTAAAGAGGGTATTTCAAGCAAGAGCGGTTAACAGTGCGTTTCTTAACCATGTGCAGTCTGATTGAAGCTAGGCTTCAACAAATTGAAATGCCAGCAATTCTTCCTCTCTTCAGTTCAGCTTCCAGTTTCCTTTCATGATACTGAAAATATGTGCAATGATATTCTCTACTCTCCCAAAACTACGTTCTACTGATTTTATTTCCAACATTTTCTCACAAGACCCGAGTCTCACCTCCAATTCTGTCACCCACAATAACTATTGCCAAATTCTGCCAGTTTCACGTTTGTAATTTTTTCATGTATTTTCTTCCTATTCTATTCCTGTTGCCATCACCCCAATCCAGATCTAAGTACCACGCACTAGACAGCAATAGTCTATTGGTCTCTAAGACTATTCACTGCATCTCTTCTCTAAGGCATCTGGTTCAAAAATATCATTCATTTTCCAAATGTTTATGTAGGCCAGTGATTCTCAAACTATTTATGCTAAGGTCCAGTTGTATTTTTTTTCCTTTTAGATTTCCAATCCACTGCAGACCAATATTTTTGTCAAATATAATTTTTAAAACATTGTGGTAATGTTAAATTGCTATAAACATTTCTAATTGCTTACTCTTCATTTCCGGTATTTATCTTCTCTCTCTTTTTTTTTTTTGTTTGTTTTTGAGACAGAGTCTCACTCAGTCACCAGGCGCCAGGCTGGAGTGCAGTGGCACAACCTTGGCTCACCCCTGCAACCTCCGCTGCCCGGGTTCAAGCATTCTCCTGCCTCCAGCCTCCCGAGTAGCTGGGACTACAGGCACACGCCACCACGCCCAGCTAATTTTTTTGTATTTTTAGTAGAGACGGTGGTTTCACCATGTTGACCAGGACGGTCTCGATCTCTTGACCTCGTGATCCGCCCGCCTCGGCCTCCCAAAGTGCTGGGATTACAGGCGTGAGCCACCGCGCCCGGCCTCCGGTATTTATCTTATTGGGGACTGCTTACAGTGGTTTATGGTTCAACAATGATCTGCAACCCACATCCCAAACACTCCTGATGCTGATAACACATGGATAAGAAGACACCACAGTTGTGCCTTCAAAGGCCTTTGAGCAACGGTTCTCAACACAGGACTGTTTCACTGTATTTTTTATAAATCATCATTGGGGCTTGGAGTGGTGAGGAAGGGAAGTACTGACATTAAATAAAGGCCAGAGATGCTGCTTAATGTCCTGTGATGCACAGGTCAGGCACCCTACAACCAAGAATTATCCTGTCTAAAATGTCAATAGTGCCAAGGTTGAGAAACTCTGCCTTAGGAGTGTGATGCAAATGAGTAATTACATTAAGAACGCAGCTTGATTCTAAGTATATACAAGGTGCAGGGAAGCACAGGAGAAGCCCATGACTCGGAGAAGCACCTAAGTCTGCCTGGAAGGTTAAACAGGGAAAGTTCTTACAAAAAGAGTCCACATCTCCTCATACATTTCCATGACCCAACCCTAAACTAACTTTTTAATCTTATTTCCTGTTTCTTCCAAACAACAGCTCTGCTAGACTCGTCTAAGTCATGAAGTCTATACCATGTCTAGTCTGTCACTCTTCCCAGGATACGGACAACTATCCCCTTCTCTCCTTCTATCCAAAACTGCTCAGCATTTAAGGCCTTACTCAAACCCTGCCCCTTCCATGAAGTCTTCTGTGATTCTCTTTCATTTCCTGTAGGGTTTATCAGCTGTGCTATTCATTTGGCACTTAATCAAATACTGGCCTTTGATATCACTTGTTACGTTGCTTAATTTTTAAATGATTATTTAATTTTAACATTTATGTTCCATCTTCAGGTTGACACTTTACTTAAGACAATTTCTCTGACACACCCATACCAGTTCCTTCCTTCCTGTATTCTGCTACAACAGGTAGAAAAAACACACGAAAAAAGTGGCATTAGGTATTAGGCATTAGAGCCCTACCACCAAATCTTCACGTCTCTTGAGCTCATGACAAGTTAAACACATCAGATTACTAGAAAAGTTAGTTATTTACAATGCAAAGGACACCTAGTCCCCATACCAAATAATTATCTAGCCCAAAAGGTCAATGGTGCCACGGTTGGCCCTTGGCTAGAACACAAGCTCCCTCAATGACTGCCTCAAAGGTCCCCAAAAATGTGAAGCTAGAAGGCCCATTTAAATGGTTTTACATGATGGGCTTTCATGGGGGAACAATATGTAATTGTTAAGGAAATGAACTCTGGGGCTCGACTGCCTGGGCTCAAATCTGACTCTTACTTACAAGCTGTGTGTCTTGGACCCGTTACTTTACCTTTTTGAGACTGAGATTCCTGCTCCCTAATGTGGAGACAATACAGTGTCCCCTTCAGAAAGTTGTTGTGAGAATTAATAAACACAATAATAAATAAAGCATGTAGAACAGCACCTGGCACTATATAAGTATTAGTCACCACCCTCATTATCATCACCAACCTACGAATGGGAGGAAAGCAGGGGAAAACACCAACCGTTTCACTTCAGGGGTCACGTGAATTTGATTCCTCAAAACAATGATTTTTGAAGACTGAAAACAAATTCACACCCAGTTCCCCAAATGTCAGAAGCTCCGCTCTCCCTCAGCTCGCTCTGCTCCAACTCTTTCTTCTCTAATGTTGCTTGGCTGCCTAAAGGCCTGGAGGCAAATGTTCTCATGTTTGAAGGGCAGACTACTGACACCATTACCATAACGCAGAACATTCTGAGAGAAAGTAGTTTGTTATACATGGAGAAACGGTTTTTCTCTTCTTGACCAAACAGGATAGGTGTTCTGCCTGCCCCTCTGAGGGGCTGCCACCAAAGCCCTTGGAATCCAGGCCCTTTACCCTGCACTCTCCTCTTCCACATTCACAAAACTTCATGAAGGGGGAAGGATGGACCTGCTTCCTGCTGACTTTCTGTGCTGACAGTAGAGTCATGCCAAGAAACAGACTGTGATATTATCTTTTGTTTGCTGGCTTTTAAAATCACACATTAGAAATATTTATAATATCACAGTACAACATTCAGACATAAAGGTCTAATCGAGTCCAGGAACAAAAGTTTCCCTTTATTCCCCATCTTAGCTTCCCCTTTATGGAAGTAAACACTTTTTTAAAAATATATATATTTAAATTTAATTTTTACTTTTAAGAAAATAAATAAATAAATGAGATGAGGTCTCACTATGCTGCCCAGACTGGTCTTGAACTCCTGAGCTCAAGTGATCCTCCCACCTCAGCCTCCCAAAGGGCTAGGATTGCAGGTGTCAGCCCCCACACCCAGCCATAAACACTTTTATCAATTTAATGTGTGTATTTAGAGATTTTTAGAATGTAACTGTTTCTATATATTTTTTATTAACACAAACATGTCTCTACATGCGGAGCTATATCATTTTAAGACTGGCTCTAACCAGTTTCTTACTGGTGGGCACTCAGGTTAACACTTAGACCTCAACTTTGTAGTGACCCAACTGTTGATCTGTAAGTAACTCAACTATAGTTGCCAGGAAATCTAATCCATTTGGTGACTCGGTAGAGAGCACTGCCTCTCCAAAAGATTTATTTCTTAAAGTCTGTCTACAAATGCAAAATGCCAGGTGAATTTACATACAACTTGACTTTCAGATATAAGCACAACTACTTATTTCTGTTCAAATATACATTTCACTTACAAATTTAAAACCAATGGAAAAATTAATTCAAGGTAAAAAAACACTTCAATTTATAGAAAGTTATCTAAAGTATGTTTTAGGGTCTATGCTTTGTCTCTAAATCCTACTCTAGAGATTTTGGAAATCACATGGTCTTAAGCCATTTTCTTCTTCTAATTAAAAAAAAAAAAAACTTTATAAACTTCCTGACCTGAACTTTTTAGTACATTATTAATTCCTCATATCCAGGTATCATCTATCAGTACTAAGTGGAAAATAGGAAGGGAGAAGTTTTGCATCTCTAACTAGTGAGCAAGTGCTGTCTTTTCCTCTGCTAATAAATTACAGGCAGACTTGAACAGATGTCGGGTTGGCATTCAAAACCTAAAACACAGCTGAAAAGCAAGTTATGACTAATACAAGAAAAAGATGAATGTCAGAAAGCTTCATTTTTTTTCTCTTTTTTTCAAATTTTAGATAAGCTCTTTAGCCTTAGGGTTCCTTTTACAGAGCCCTGGAGTTCGGCTAGATGTCTTAACCCCCATTTAAAATGCAATCTCTCCTCATGAGTGGGGGTGTGAAAATGCATTTTAAGAGTGTCAGTGTTTATGTTAATCTTAGCAAGAACTCCTTCTCTCCCAAACATGGCATGCACAAAAACCTTAGTGCCCTTTCTTCCACTATGTTTTATTTGCATTGTTTTTAGCATGTGAAAGATGTTGTGTCTGAAAGGTTCCTTATCTTCTCAACAGTTCTATTTCATAGAGTAACTGCAATTTCACTTATGATATCAGAAAAGAGTAGCTTTCGTCTTGAATTTCAAAAGAAACTTTAAAAATACAATTGAAAATGGGCTTACAGAGGGAGACACTGGGGAAAGGAGACCAAAAAGAAGAACACAGTGTCAGTTTCAAAGAATGGGGGCACAAGACCATAACGAGTGGCTTTCCTCCCCACTAGGTGGCCTGAACATCTACACCCCATAGTGTAGATGAAAGACAGTGTGAGGCTGAGGCTTTCCCTCCACACCCTTTTCCTTCCAGGTCTTTCCTTGGGTAGATGTGAACCTATTCCCAGGATTATATTAAAAGAAGCTGACTAATTCTTTAACAAGTATTCCACTGTTCATTGAAAAGGATTGTTTTTTTGCTTTGACATTTATAATTTAGAGATAATTGCCAGGGAGGCTGAGAAATGAAGTTTCTTTGCAGAAACGCTATCTTTGCCAACAGAAGAGCCACAGTGAGAACTGAGGTAATCAATCATTTATTCATCCTGAACACTCTCCACAAAACTGCATGCAGGGGAATATGTGTGGTAAATGTCTGAACACGGTATTTAGTATATATTCAGTTAACACCCGAATATGCTGAAAGACAGCAATCAGCTGATGAATTGATTCACTCATACCTCCAGATACCAGCTTTGATGTTCACATTTCTAGCCTGGCACTCAAATGGGGCTCCTATTAGCCCACAAAGTATGGATTTAAGGTAACTGTTAATTAAAAATCTATTTTGTAGGGGTTGGAGGGCATTCTAACTAAATACCTGTTTGGTATTTATTAAGTGCAGTTACAGGGTTAGTTCCCTTTGCTGGTTGCTCTCATACACTTCCAAGGAAGAGCTGCCACACTTGGGTTTGGGTAAGCTCAACTGCTTCAGACAAGAGAAAAACTCAGTAGTTACTCTGATTAAAACAATAACAAAAACAAAAGTCTAAATTTATATTCCCTTAAATAATCCCTTTTCCTTTATCCCTCAGTCCTAGAGAGCTTTATGTGACTTCCTTCCTCCTTTAAGGGTTTCCTTGATGTTAATTCTACAAAAATATAACAAAAGCACAAAAGCAGAAAGGTATACACTATGTACTTGAAAGCACTTCAAGAGATAAACTAACAGACTGGAAACTCCAATACAGTTATTTTCATGTATATTACCTCATCGAATCCCTAATTTTACTGCATAATTGTGTGTTCTGGTTAAGTCCATTAGTCCTCCTGTATCTCATCAGCAACATTCTGTATGTAGCTAAACTAATTTTCAATTTTGAAGAGACAACATAAAATTTTATAAATAAAGAGAAAGAACTCTTTCCTGGAAGCATAATTATCAGTCTGATGAACACAATGACAGAAGAGAAGAATATTCTAAATTTATTACTTTGTAAATTTGAAAACTGATATACAGGCAAAAAATCCACTTAGTTAAGATTCCTATTTACAAAGTAGACATAACTCTAGACTCTATGATAAAGATAATAATTTGGTCTCAAGCCAAAAGTAAAGTTTTCTGCTTCAAACAAAAAAGCCCCATAACCTACATAAATGATTCTTTTCTAATCTCTTTTAAAATTAGAATTGATTTAACTAGTCATACTCAGTGTCCATTTGAATCTCCACACTATACAGATCTGTCTCTTTAGTTAGCAAAGAGTGAGACAAAAAAATCCAGTTTGTTTCCACCTGACATGTTTTTAAAAAAAAAAACCACACACAGAGAATATGCATAAAAAGAATTTGGTATAACTTTATTTATATTCTGTCAAAATGTAGCCATTTTTATTTATATAACTTTACCAAAGCCTAATGAGAACTTTATAACCACACTGTAATTGGAGTGCAATAAAGTATCTTACTATATAATTTCCCCAAAATTCAAAGGAAAAAAGAAGCCTCTATTGGAAGATAGGGAATGACACATGCATTACAAGAGAATTATTTCTCAGCCATTTACCCATTAAAAAAAAACAGGGACTACAACCACCTGATCTTTGACAAACCTGACAAAAACAAACAATGTGGAAGCGAGTCCCTGTTTAATAAAATGGTGTTGGGAAAACTGGCTAGTCACGTGCAGAAAGCAGAAGCTGGACCCCTTCCTGACACCTTACACTAAAATTAACTCCAGATGGATTAAAGACTTAAACATAAGACCTAACACCATAAAAACCCTAGAAGAAAATCTAGGCAAAACCATTCAGGACATAGGTGTAGGCAAGGACTTCATGACCAAAACACCAAAAGCAGTGGCAACAAAAGCCAAAATAGACAAAATGGGACCTAATCAAACTCCATAGCTTCTGCACAGCAAAAGAAACAGTCATTAGAGTGAATCGGCAACCAACAGAATGGGAAAAAATTTTTGCAGTCTACCCATCTGACAAAGGGCTATAACCAGAATCTACAAAGAACTGAAACACATTTACAAGAAAAAACAAACAAGCCCATTCAAAAGTGGGCGAAGGATATGAACAGACACTTTACAAAAGAAGACATACATGAAGCCAACAAACATATGAAAAAATGCTCATCATCACTGGTCATTAGAGAAATGCAAATCAAAACTACATTGAGATACCATCTCACTCCAGTTAGAATGGCGATCATTAAAAAAATCTGGAGACAACAGATGCTGGAGAGGATGTGGAGAAATAGGAACGCTTTTACACTGTTGGTGGGAGTGTAAATTAGTTCAACCATTGTGGAAGACGGTGTGGCGATTCCTCAAGGACCTAGAAATAGAAATTCCATTTGATCCAGCAATCCCATTACTGGGTATATATCCAAAAGATTATAAATCGTTCTACTATAAGGACACATGCACACGAAATGTTCATTGCAGCACAGTTTACAATAGCAAAGACCTGGAACCAACCCAAATGCCCATCCATGATAGACTGGACAGGGAAAAATGTGGCACATATACACCATGGAATATTATGCAGCCATCAAAAACGATGAGTTCCTGTCCTTTGTAGGGACATGGATGAACCTGGAAACCATCATTCTCAGCAAACTGACACAAGAACAGAAAATCAAACACCGCATGTTCTCACTCATAGGCGGGTGTTGAACAATGGGAACACATGGACACAGGGAGGGGAGTATCACACACTGGGGTCTGTCGGGGAAAAAGGGGAGGGATAGTGGGGGGGTGGGGGAGTTGGGGAGGGATAGCATGGGGAGAAATGCCAGATATAGGTGATGGGGGAGGAAGGCAGCAAATCACACTGCCATGTGTGTACCTATGCAACAATCTTCCATGTTCTTCACATGTACCCCCAAACCTAAAATGCAATTAAAAAAAAAAAAAAAAACAGGGAGATTTACTTTTTTTTAGATATTTGGAAGATTCACTGAGAATAAAGAAAATAAGTTTTTCAGTCCAGCTCAAAAGCCAGGTAGCTTTATAATAGTTGTCTTTTCAATGAAATTAATAATACATGCTTCCTGATGGCAAAAAGCCATAAAGAAAAAAAAAATTGACTTTTCTAAAAGGATAGAACTCATTTTTTTCTAATTAAATTAGTGTAAAAATATTAGAAAGATAAATCCGTAAAAAACGTTCTGGACAGTGGCAGTCACAAAATTCAAATCCAAAGTGCTTAGTCAAAAAGCACATCAAAAACAACAAAAAGCACACTACTGCAACTGAACTCATTTCAATACAGATATCAGAAACAGATGAAATTCACTAACAAATTCCAATCTGTTCTGATTTAATGTAAAACTCTCCGACAGCTGGCAAGGTCACAAAGTGACCAATGTGAGTCCGACTCCTTTGTGCAGTATCTCCCCACTGCACACTGACGTTGCTCGTAGCCTCGAGGGCAGGATCTGGACAACGCACAAAGAGCAAACTAGTCTCTGAATAACTGTATCTTCAGCAGCTTCCAAACAGTGAGAAAACAGGTATAATAAAAAGACATGGCTTACTACCAAAGCAGTTATTTTTCTACTTGTTGGCTAAACAGTATAAATGTTCAAAGAAACAGAATCATTAGACTCTTCCTGCACTAGACCTCAGTCCTAAAAACTAGTAAAAACACTCCACAAGAATAACTTAGAACATTTGCAATCATCTTTTTATCTCTGCTTTTACCCAAAATACACTTAAACAATATTTTCATGTCTTGATAGAGAATACACTTTACCAAGATAGTGAACTACCACATTTAAAAATATTTTCCAAATTAAAATTCTGCTTTTAGTGGACGTGGCCTTTGTATCTTTGAGATAAAAAGTATGTTATTGACATTTCAAGGTGTATAAAACTCAGGTGATGAGGGTCTCTGTCATTTTCTCTTAATACAATTCCAAACTCGACCTTTACCCAGTGAACAGGTGTGTGCCGTGCCTGTAACTTATCAGAGTAAGAACCAGGCAGAAAGGCTACCAACAACAGAAGGCTAATACAATCCAAGCACTTAGTGCCTAGAAAGCAGCTCTTATCCCCCACCATAATAAATATACTTTTATCTTCCAGTGGCAATTTAAAGATAAAGCATGATGGGGGATGACGGGGAGTAATGTATTCATATTCCTTCCATTTTTTTTGGATACTCTTTTTATACTAATAGCCTGCCAGAAGCTGTTATGTTATACATTCCTTTCTCAGATATTCTGTCGCTCACATTCCAATCCAACGATGATATGGATATGAAAACAGGCATGACAGTATTTCCACTGGGCAAATAAAAGTCACTTCACACAGATAAACCTTCAAGAAGAAAGTGATAAACGAGTTGTGCACTTCTTTGCGTGCAATACAGAAACTCCAATGTATATCCTGCATTTGTCTTTTTGGATCAAACTTATTTAACTTAAAACCATGCCAAGTATCCATTTATTAGGTATGAAGATGTACTAACCAGGTAATGCAACAGCACAATAAAAAGGAATGGCAGCTAATGTTAGAACAATGCACATAGTCTAAGAGATAATTATTATTCAGCAAGGTAAATCTGACCCATAGTGATCTTTAGAGTCAGGTGGACTTTCTAAATATGCCCTATAGAAAAACATTCTTACATAAATAAATAAATAAATAAAATGGAGCCACTATAAGTATTATTACTGTCAGGGGAAATTTCTAAATATGCCCCATAGGAAAGCATTCTTCAATAAATAAATAAACAAAATGGAGCCACCACAAGTCTTATTTCTATGATTTCCCCATAAAATTAAAATGTAATTTTAAAAGTTCTAGTATTATGAAAGTTTTTCAGAAAACTTATCTGTTCATTTTTAAAGAAAAATTTAAGACAAAAATACTTTAATGGGTTTGAAAAATAATTTCAAAAGGATTGAAAAGAGAATCTTCATTGCATTTTTTTTAACAATACAAGATTTTATAACATTTTCCTTTTTAAACTTACCCATCTGCTCCACAATCTCTGGAGGAAATACTTGGGAAGCAAATGCTCGTCGGAAAATACCTGAAAATTCCTTGTCTAGACCTCCTATTCCCATTTTTTCAAAGTTCCAGTCAGGATTGATAATTGATTGGCGATTTTCCTTGGTTTTAGCTTTGCCTGTGTCAAACAAATATTACCGAATGTGAAACAAGGACTAAATTTATCACTAAGTCTAAAAAGACAGACAGAACTCCCTGAGCATCATAAATGAATAAAGAGAAGCTACCCTTACATATACAAAAATGAACACTATAATCTTAGCTGATTTTGCAGTAAGAAGGATAAGTTTTGCTCTGCTGTCTACTTTGTGTGATCTCCATTTATGGTAATGCGCTGTCACAATGACCAGCTCAACTTATGCTGTAGGCTATTTGTAATCAGTCCATAAAACTTGGTTTCATTAACCTTTACCCAAATTAACTAAGGCTGATCAGAAGAAACATCATGTGCATATCTGATGAAGACAACACTAGCTGGCAGAAATGCAACTGAAATCTCACAGTCGCTGAAGGCTCCTAACGCAAGTGTATTTTAAAATACATATATTTATGCAGATTACACTTACACTGGTAATTGGGCATATAACCCCTCAGCCTAAGGAGATGCACTGAGTAAGTTTGATGTCTTCTTTGCTTTCTCTTTCACTTGCACACAAAAGTCTGAAATCACCCTAAAGACTTCAATGATTACAAAATTCATGTTTAAAAACTTTCTCACAGGGACAAAAATTATCTAACTTAAATGTCAGAGTGCCACCTACAGTAACTGAAGAGAATCACATTCACTATTTCAAACAGAATAAATTAAGTACCCTAGCACGTTCTATTATAAATAAAAAATAAAATAATAATATAGTTTTTATAAAACCAGGGAAGAAAATATCACTTAAAAAAAGGTTACCCTAAAAAATGCTAAATATTTGAGGTGATATGTTAATTAGCCTGATTTGACCATTCTACAATGTATATATGTATTAAAACATCAAACTGTACCCTATAAATATATAAAAATTATTATTGTCAATTAGAAATAAAGTAACACTTTAAAAAAGTTTGTACCAGATGATAATTTTATGGTTAGAGCTTTGAGGCCTTAAGATTTCCTTTAGAAAGGGAGCAAAAATATTTTTCTTATACTCTACTGCCCTCTTGTGGGCAAAATTTACTGCATACCAATTAACCACACAATTTTTTTTCCATGGATTATTTGGAAATACCTATATTGTATGAAAGTTGTGCAACTCCCTTGAGATATCTTAACAAACGGTACACAAAAATAAAATACAAAGAAATAACTTCACAAATGTGCTAGATCAATAATAGAAAAAGATAGCCTACATCCATAAGCTGACATATAGGCATTAAAAATCATGTTACAGGTGTGTATTTAAGGTGTTTGAAACATGCTAAGCAAAAAAAGCAAATTACAAAACTGAAAACAGAACCAAATTTTACAGTGTGTGAGTTGTTTTCGAGTGCCTCCTCGTGTTTTATAAATAACATATTTTATGATTAACAAAAACTAATAAGGGGGAATGGTAATGCGTGGACCAGGAAATAAAGGCCATGCACTCAAAGACTGCTAAGTGATCCTGGACATGATGAAGTGCAACCAGTGAAAACCCTCTACTCCCCTAGTGGGGTAGACATCAACATAGTTACATCAACCAAAAATAAGAATTACTGCCCAGTTAATGGCACCATTATTCTGGTGAGTTACTAGTCTCAGACAACAAGCTACATTGTTTAAATATGACAGAAGTTGGGCTAAAGTACAAGAGTAGGGCTAAATCATGAATCTGATGGAAGACTTTACTTGCACATTCATCACTGAATCATTAAAAGAAATGATGGGGGTGGATCCAAGATGGCCGATTAGGAGCAGCTGAGGATTGCAGCTCCCAGTGAAAGCGCGGAGGGTGCGTGGACGCCGCATTGCCAGACAGATTTTTATTGCCCACAGACCAGGAGATTCCCAGGGGGAGGAGCCCCACGGGTCGCCAGCGCGGCTGGTTTGGCCGGCGCAGCAGTTTTTGCCGGCGCGACTGTTTTCGCCCGGCGCTGCTTGTTTTGGGCGGCGTCCCGGCGCAGCGGTTCCCCATACAAAATACGTGGGTCCGGGTGCCGTTTTAGCTGGCAATTGGAGCTCCGGGAAGGCAGAGCCGCCCATTCATCTGATTAAAAAAGGGGACTGAAACAGGCAGCCAGGGCCGGGAGATTTCCCGGGCAAAAAAACGCCACGAATCTCCGCGCCCGCGGTTTCAGCCGGCGCAGTGGGTCGCCGCACGGGAAATCACACAGATCCCGGCGCCTTTTCAACAGGCGGCTGGAACACCTGGGAGACTCTGAGGCAGGGAGCCAGGTGATCAGGCTCGGCTGGTCCCCACCCCCACAAAAAAACAGCCATCGGAAACGCTCTGGATCCAGAGTTTCACAGCAAGCACAGCTGAGCCCGGGGACGGCCCAGCTCTGTGGGGGGAGGGGCGTCCGCCATTACTGAGGCAGTCTGCCGCTACAGAGGGAGTTTGCCATTGCCCAGGCAGTTCTCACTACACCGGTATAAACAGGACTGCAGGG
This sequence comes from Ateles fusciceps, assembly GCA_036589455.1. Taxonomy (NCBI): domain Eukaryota; kingdom Metazoa; phylum Chordata; class Mammalia; order Primates; family Atelidae; genus Ateles; species Ateles fusciceps. Next base: position 13,697 of record JAZHEH010002530.1, on the reverse strand, counting down.
AAGTTCATACGGCAGCTGGGTGGAGCCCACAGCAGCTCAGCAAAGCCTCTGTAGGCAAACAGTGACTAGGCTGCCTCATCGCTGGGCAAGGCAGCCCTGAGAAAAAGGCAGCAGCACCAGGGAAACTCATAAATAAAGCCCTAACTCCCCGGGACAGAGCACCTGGGGGGAAAAAAGGGGTTTATGAGTTCTGCTGCAGCAGACTTAAACGTACCTGCCCAGCAACTCTGAATGAACAACGGAGCTCACAGCTCAGCACTTGAGCTCCTATAAAGGAAACTCTGTCTCCTCAAGCAGCTCCCCTGATCCCCGTATATCCAACGAGTCACCTCACAAAGGAGTGCTCAGACGGACATCTGGCGGGTATTCTTCTGGGACAAAGATAGCAGAAGAAGAGACTGGCAGCAACCGTTACTGTTCTGCAGCTGCTGCAGGTGATCCCCCCAGGCAAGCAGGGCCGGGAGTGGACCTCAGCAGCCCTACAGCAGAGGGGTCAGACTGGTAGAAGGAAAACTAAGAAACAGAAATAAATAACTTCATCATCAACAAACGGGACGTCCACTGAGAGACCCCATCTGAAAATCACCAACCACAAAGACCACACATAGATAAATCCACAAAGATGGGGAAGAAACCAGCGCAAAAAGGAGGTAAACACCCGAAACCAGAACGCCTCTCCTCCTACAAGGGATCACAACTCCTCACCAGCAAGGGAACAAGGCTGGATGGACAATGAGTGTGATGAAATGACTGAATCAAGCTTCAGAAGGTGGGTAGTAAGAAACTTCTGTGAGCTAAAAGAACATGTTTCTAACCCAATGCAAACAAACTAACAACCTTGAAAAAAGATTTGACGAAATGCTAATGAGAATAACCAACTTAGAGAGGAATGTAAGTGAATTGATGGAGCTGAAAAACACAACACAAGAACTTCGCGAAGCATACACAAGTTTCAACAGCCGAATTGACCAAGCAGAAGAAAGGATATCAGAGGTCGAAGATCAACTCAATGAAATAAAACGAGAAGGAAAGAGTAGAGAAAAAAGGGTAAAAAGGAATGAACAAAGTCTCCAAGAAATATGGTACTATGTGAAAAGACCTAATCTACGTTTGATAGGTGTACCTGAATGTGAAGGAGAGGATGAATCCAAGCTGGAAAATACTCTTCAGGATATTATCCAGGAGAACTTCCCCAACATAGGAAAGCAGGCCAATATTCAAGTCCAGGAAATACAGAGAGACACCACAAAGATATTCCTCAAGAAGAGCAACCCCAAGGCACATAATCGTCAGATTCACCAGGGTTGAAATGAAGGAGAAAATGCTAAGGGCAGCCAGAGAGAGAAGGTTAGGGTTACTCACAAAGGGAAGCCCATCAGACTCACAGCAGATCTCTCAGCAGAAACCCTACAAGCCAGAAGAGAGTGGGGGCAAATATCCACATCCTTAAAGAAAAAGAACTCAACCCAGATTTTATCCAGTTAGGTGGTAATTCTAATTTTGGGTTGGAAGTTCTTTTCTTTAAGGATGTTGAATATTGGCCCCCACTCTCTTCTGGCTTGTAGGGTTTCTGCTGAGAGATCTGCTGTGAGTCTGATGGGCTTCCCTTTGTGAGTAACCCAACCTTTCTCTCTGGCTGCCCTTAGCATTTTCTCCTTCATTTCAACCCTGGTGAATCTGACGATTATGTGCCTTGGGGTTGCTCTTCTTGAGGAATATCTTTGTGGTGTTCTCTGTATTTCCTGGACTTGAATATTGGCCTGCCTTCCTATGTTGGGGAAGTTCTCCTGGATAATATCCTGAAGAGTATTTTCCAGCTTGGATTCATTCTCTCCTTCACATTCAGGTACACCTATCAAACGTAGATTAGGTCTTTTCACATAGTCCCATATTTCTTGGAGACTTTGTTCATTCCTTTTTACCCTTTTTTCTCTACTCTTTCCTTCTCGTTTTATTTCATTGAGTTGATCTTCGACCTCTGATATCCTTTCTTCTGCTTGGTCAATTCGGCTGTTGAAACTTGTGTATGCTTCGCAAAGTTCTTGTGTTGTGTTTTTCAGCTCCATCAATTCACTTACATTCCTCTCTAAGTTGGTTATTCTCATTAGCATTTCGTCAAATCTTTTTTCAAGGTTGTTAGTTTGTTTGCATTGGGTTAGAACATGTTCTTTTAGCTCACAGAAGTTTCTTACTACCCACCTTCTGAAGCTTGATTCAGTCATTTCATCACACTCATTGTCCATCCAGCCTTGTTCCCTTGCTGGTGAGGAGTTGTGATCCCTTGTAGGAGGAGAGGCGTTCTGGTTTCGGGTGTTTACCTCCTTTTTGCGCTGGTTTCTTCCCATCTTTGTGGATTTATCTATGTGTGGTCTTTGTGGTTGGTGATTTTCAGATGGGGTCTCTCAGTGGACGTCCCGTTTGTTGATGATGAAGTTATTTATTTCTGTTTCTTAGTTTTCCTTCTACCAGTCTGACCCCCTCTGCTGTAGGGCTGCTGAGGTCCACTCCCGGCCCTGCTTGCCTGGGGGGATCACCTGCAGCAGCTGCAGAACAGTAACGGTTGCTGCCAGTCTCTTCTTCTGCTATCTTTGTCCCAGAAGAATACCCGCCAGATGTCCGTCTGAGCACTCCTTTGTGAGGTGACTCGTTGGATATGCGGGGGATCAGGGAGCTGCTTGAGGAGACAGAGTTTCCTTTATAGGAGCTCAAGTGCTGAGCTGTGAGCTCCGTTGTTCATTCAGAGTTGCTGGGCAGGTACGTTTAAGTCTGCTGCAGCAGAACTCATAAACCCCTTTTTTCCCCAGGTGCTCTGTCCCGGGGAGTTAGGGCTTTATTTATGAGTTTCCCTGGTGCTGCTGCCTTTTTCTCAGGGCTGCCTTGCCCAGCGATGAGGCAGCCTAGTCACTGTTTGCCTACAGAGGCTTTGCTGAGCTGCTGTGGGCTCCACCCAGCTGCCGTATGAACTTCCCTGCAGTCCTGTTTATACCGGTGTAGTGAGAACTGCCTGGGCAATGGCAAACTCCCTCTGTAGCGGCAGACTGCCTCAGTAATGGCGGACGCCCCTCCCCCCACAGAGCTGGGCCGTCCCGGGCTCAGCTGTGCTTGCTGTGAAACTCTGGATCCAGAGCGTTTCCGATGGCTGTTTTTTTGTGGGGGGTGGGACCAGCCGAGCCTGATCACCTGGCTCCCTGCCTCAGAGTCTCCCAGGTGTTCCAGCCGCCTGTTGAAAAGGCGCCGGGATCTGTGTGATTTCCCGTGCGGCGACCCACTGCGCCGGCTGAAACCGCGGGGCGCGGAGATTCGTGGCGTTTTTTTTTGCCCGGGGAAATCTCCCGGCCTGGCTGCCTGTTTCAGTCCCCTTTTTTAATCAGATGAATGGGCGGCTCTGCCTTCCCGGAGCTCCAATTGCCAGCTAAAACGGCACCCGGACCCACGTATTTGTATGGGGAACCGCTGCGCCGGGGACGCCGCCCAAAACAGCAGCGCCGGCGAAAACAGTCGCGCCGGCAAAAACTGCTGCGCCGGCCAAACCAGCCGCGCTGGCGACCCGTGGGGCTCCTCCCCCTGGGAATCTCCTGGTCTGTGGGCAATAAAAATCTGTCTGGCAATGCGGCGTCCACTCACCCTCCGCGCTTTCACTGGGAGCTGCAATCCTCAGCTGCTCCTAATCGGCCATCTTGGATCCACCCCCATCATTTCTTTTAATGATTTTAGTGATGAATGTGCAAGTAAAGTCTTCCATGCAGATTCATGATTTAGCCCTACTCTTGTACTTTAGCCCAACTTCTGTCATATTTAAACAATGTAGCTTGTTGTCTGAGACTAGTAACTCACCAGAATAATGGTGCCATTAACTGGGCAGTAATTCTTATTTTTGGTTGATGTAACTATGTTGATGTCTACCCCCACTAGGGACTAGAGGGTTTTCACTGGTTGCACTTCATCATGTCCAGGATCACTTAGCAGTCTTTGAGTGCATGGCCTTTATTTCCTGGTCCACGCATTACCATTCCCCCTTATTAGTTTTTGTTAATCATAAAATATGTTATTTATAAAACACGAGGTAGGCACTCGAAAACAACTCACACACTGTAAAATTTGGTTCTGTTTTCAGTTTTTGTAATTTGCTTTTTTTTTTGCTTAGCATGTTTCAAAACCTTAAATACACACCTGTAACATGGTTTTTAATGCCTATATGTCAGCTTATGGATGTAGGCTATCTTTTTCTATTATTGATCTAGCACATTTGTGAAGTTATTTCTTTGTATTTTATTTTTGTGTACCGTTTGTTAAGATATCTCAAGGGAGTTGCACAACTTTCATACAATATAGGTATTTCCAAATAATCCATGGGAAAAAAAATTGTGTGGTTAATTGGTATGCAGTAAATTTTGCCCACAAGAGGGCAGTAGAGTATAAGAAAAATATTTTTGCTCCCTTTCTAAAGGAAATCTTAAGGCCTCAAAGCTCTAACCATAAAATTATCATCTGGTACAAACTTTTTTAAAGTGTTACTTTATTTCTAATTGACAATAATAATTTTATATATTTATAGGGTACAGTTTGATGTTTTAATACATATATACATTGTAGAATGGTCAAATAGGGCTAATTAACATATCACCTCAAATATTTAGCATTTTTTAGGGTAACCTTTTTTTAAGTGATATTTTCTTCCTTGGTTTTATAAAAAACTATATTATTATTTTATTTTTTATTTATAATAGAACGTGCTAAGGGTACTTAATTTATTCTGTTTGAAATAGTGAATGTGATTCTCTTCAGTTACTGTAGGTGGCACTCTGACATTTAAGTTAGATAATTTTTGTCCCTGTGAGAAAAGTTTTTAAATATGAATTTTGTAATCATTGAAGTCTTTAGGGTGATTTCAGACTTTTGTGTGCAAAGTGAAGAGAAAGCAAAGAAAAAGACATCAAACTTACTCAGTGCATCTCCTTAGGCTAGGGGTTATATGCCCAATTACCAGTGTAAGTGTAATCTGCATAAATATATGTATTTTAAAATACACTTGCGTTAGGAGCCTTCAGCGACTGTGAGATTTCAGTTGCATTTCTGCCAGCTAGTGTTGTCTTCATCAGATATGCACATGGTGTTTCTTCTGATCAGCCTTAGTTAATTTGGGTAAAGGTTAATGAAACCAAGTTTTATGGACTGATTACAAATAGCCTACAGCATAAGTTGAGCTGGTCATTGTGACAGCGCATTACCATAAATGGAGATCACACAAAGTAGACAGCAGAGCAAAACTTATCCCTCTTACTGCAAAATCAGCTAAGATTATAGTGTTCATTTTTGTATATGTAAGGGTAGCTTCTCTTTATTCATTTATGATGCTCAGGGAGTTCTGTCTGTCTTTTTAGACTTAGTGATAAATTTAGTCCTTGTTTCACATCGGTAATATTTGTTTGACACAGGCAAAGCTAAAACCAAGGAAAATCGCCAATCAATTATCAATCCTGACTGGAACTTTGAAAAAATGGGAATAGGAGGTCTAGACAAGGAATTTTCAGGTATTTTCCGACGAGCATTTGCTTCCCAAGTATTTCCTCCAGAGATTGTGGAGCAGATGGGTAAGTTTAAAAAGGAAAATGTTATAAAATCTTGTATTGTTAAAAAAAATGCAATGAAGATTCTCTTTTCAATCCTTTTGAAATTATTTTTCAAACCCATTAAAGTATTTTTGTCTTAAATTTTTCTTTAAAAATGAACAGATAAGTTTTCTGAAAAACTTTCATAATACTAAGAACTTTTAAAATTACATTTTAATTTTATGGGGAAATCATAGAAATAAGACTTGTGGTGGCTCCATTTTGTTTATTTATTTATTGAAGAATGCTTTCCTATGGGGCATATTTAGAAATTTCCCCTGACAGTAATAATACTTGTAGTCGCTCCATTTTATTTATTTATTTATTTATGTAAGAATGTTTTTCTATAGGGCATATTTAGAAAGTCCACCTGACTCTAAAGATCACTATGGGTCAGATTTACCTTGCTGAATAATAATTATCTCTTAGACTGTGTGCATTGTTCTAACATTAGCTGCCATTCCTTTTTATTGTGCTGTTGCATTACCTGGTTAGTACATCTTCATACCTAATAAATGGATACTTGGCATGGTTTTAAGTTAAATAAGTTTGATCCAAAAAGACAAATGCAGGATATACATTGGAGTTTCTGTATTGCACGCAAAGAAGTGCACAACTCGTTTATCACTTTCTTCTTGAAGGTTTATCTGTGTGAAGTGACTTTATTTGCCCAGTGGAAATACTGTCATGCCTGTTTTCATATCCATATCATCGTTGGATTGGAATGTGAGCGACAGAATATCTGAGAAAGGAATGTATAACATAACAGCTTCTGGCAGGCTATTAGTATAAAAAAGAGTATCCAAAAAAAATGGAAGGAATATGAATACATTACTCCCCTCATCCCCATCATGCTTTATCTTTAAATTGCCACTGGAAGATAAAAGTATATTTATTATGGTGGGGGATAGAGCTGCTTTCTAGGCACTAAGTGCTTGGATTGTATTAGCCTTCTGTTGTTGGTAGCCTTTCTGCCTGGTTCTTACTCTGATAAGTTACAGGCACGGCACACACCTGTTCACTGGGTAAAGGTCGAGTTTGGAATTGTATTAAGAGAAAATGACAGAGACCCTCATCACCTGAGTTTTATACACCTTGAAATGTCAATAACATACTTTTTATCTCAAAGATACAAAGGCCACGTCCACTAAAAGCAGAATTTTAATTTGGAAAATATTTTTAAATGTGGTAGTTCACTATCTTGGTAAAGTGTATTCTCTATCAAGACATGAAAATATTGTTTAAGTGTATTTTGGGTAAAAGCAGAGATAAAAAGATGATTCCAAATGTTCTAAGTTATTCTTGTGGAGTGTTTTTACTAGTTTTTAGGACTGAGGTCTAGTGCAGGAAGAGTCTAATGATTCTGTTTCTTTGAACATTTATACTGTTTAGCCAACAAGTAGAAAAATAACTGCTTTGGTAGTAAGCCATGTCTTTTTATTATACCTGTTTTCTCACTGTTTGGAAGCTGCTGAAGATACAGTTATTCAGAGACTAGTTTGCTCTTTGTGCGTTATCCAGATCCTGCCCTCGAGGCTACGAGCAACGTCAGTGTGCAGTGGGGGAGATACTGCACAAAGGAGTCGGACTCACATTGGTCAGTTTGTGACCTTGCCAGCTGTCGGAGAGTTTTACATTAAATCAGAACAGATTGGAATTTGTTAGTGAATTTCATCTGTTTCTGATATCTGTATTGAAATGAGTTCGAGTTGCAGTAGTGTGCTTTTTGTTGTTTTTGATGTGCTTTTTCACTAAGCACTTTGGATTTGAATTTTGTGACTGCCACTGTCCAGAACCGTTTTTACGGATTTATCTTTCTAATATTTTTACACTAATTTAATTAGAAAAAAATGAGTTCTATCCTTTTAAAAAGTAAATTTTTTTTTTCTTTATGGCTTTTTGCCATCAGGAAGCATGTATTATTAATTTCATTGAAAAGACAACTATTATAAAGCTACCTGGCTTTTGAGCTGAACTGAAAAACTTATTTTCTTTATTCTCAGTGAATCTTCCAAATATCTAAAAAAAAGTAAATCTCCCTGTTTTTTTTTTTTATTACATTATTTAAGTGAAGAAGGAAGCATAGTAACACAGGAGGGTTACCCTCCTCCCCTCCCTACGCATCTCTCCCCCTCCCCCCCCACCCCCCCCCCCCCCCCCCCCCCCCTCTCCCCCCCCAGCCCCCCCCCCCCCCCCCCCACCCCCCCGCCCGTTTGGTTGTCCCGCCCCCGGACGCCCGGCCATTCCGGTAGTCCCCCTTTCCCCGCCCCCCCCCCGGCTGTCCATCCTGTCACGCAGACCCAGCCCTATAGTAGACGTTATACCCTAGATATATACCCAGTGCGTCAGGATCCTCTAGGTCCTTAGGACCCCCCCCCCCCCCCACAAGGTTACTAATCTACCCCCCCCCACAGTAACCCCTTCTCCCCCCCCCCCCCCCTCCCCTTTTAACCCCCTTCCGGCGGGAATCCCAATCTATTACTTCTCTGCCCAGGGGAGCTTTTCGCTTCAGTATGTCTTTTGTAAGGTCGTTCCTCCTCCCCCCCTTTGGCTTTTTTTCTTGTAAAGTCTTTCTCTTTATATTTCTGGTCCCCCCGCGGGGTACCCCTCCCTCGTACCGCCACCTAATCCCCGAGCTGGAGTGTAGCCCGTCTTGCTTCCCCTGGTGTTTGGTCTGAGTCCTCCCTCCCCTAGCCCCGCCTAGGTTTTCTTCTATTTTTAGGTGTTAGGTCTTATGTTTAGTCTTTAATCCATCGGAGTTAATTTTAGGTAAGGTGTCAGGCAAGGGTCCAGCTTCTGCTCCCTGCACGTGCTACCCCTTTTCCCAACACCATTTAAAACAGGGACCCGCTTCCACATTGTTTGTTTTTGTCAGGTTTGTCAAGATCAGGTGTTGTAGTCCCTGTTTTTTTAATGGGTAAATGGCTGAGAAATAATTCTCTTGTAATGCGTGTGTCATTCCCTATCTTCCAATAGAGGCTTCTTTTTTCCTTTGAATTTTGGGGAAATTATATAAGTAAGATACTTTATTGCACTCCAATTACAGTGTGGTTATAAAGTTCTCATTAGGCTTTGGTAAAGTTATATAAATAAAAATGGCTACATTTTGACAGAATATAAATAAAGTTATACCAAATTCTTTTTATGCATATTCTCTGTGTGTGGTTTTTTTTTTTAAAAACATGTCAGGTGGAAACAAAATGGATTTTTTTGTCTCACTCTTTGCTAACTAAAGAGACAGATCTGTATAGTCTGGAGATTCAAATGGACACTGAGTATGACTAGTTAAATCAATTCTAATTTTAAAAAAGATTAGAAAAGAATCATTTATGTAGGTTATAGGGCTTTTTTGTTTGAAGCAGAAAACTTTACTTTTGGCTTGAGACCAAATTATTGTCTTTACCATAGAGTCTAGAGTTATGTCTACTTTGTAAACAGGAATCTTAACTAAGTGGATTTTTTGCCTGTATATCAGTTTTCAAATTTACAAAGTAATAAATTTAGAATATTCTTCTCTTCTGTCATTGTGTTCACCAGACTGATAATTATACTTCCAGGAAAGAGTTCTTTCTCTTTATTTATAAAATTTTATGTTGTCTTTTCAAAATTGAAAATTAGTTTAGCTACATACAGAATGTTGCTGATGAGATACAGGAGGACTAATGGACTTAACCAGAACACACAATTATGCAGTAAAATTAGGGATTCGATGAGGTAATATACATGAAAATAACTGTATTGGAGTTTCCAATCTGTTAGTTTATCTCTTGAAGTGCTTTCAAGTACATAGTGTATACCTTTCTGCTTTTGTGCTTTTGTTATATTTTTGTAGAATTAACATCAAGGAAACCCTTAAAGGAGGAAGGAAGTCACATAAAGCTCTCTAGGACTGAGGGATAAAGGAAAAGGGATTATTTAAGGGAATATAAATTTAGACTTTTGTTTTTGTTACTGTTTTAATCAGAGTAACTATTGAGTTTTTCTCTTGTCTGAAGCAGTTGAGCTCACCCAAACCCAAGTGTGGCAGCTCTTCCTTGGAAGTATATGAGAGCAACCAGCAAAGGGAACTAACCCTGTAACTGCACTTAGTAAATACCAAACAGGTATTTAGTTAGAATGCCCTCCAACCCCTACAAAATAGATTTTTAATTAACAATTACCTTAAATCCATACTTTGTGGGCTAATAGGAGCCACATTTGAGTCCCAGGGTAGAAATGTGAACATCAAAGCTGGTATGTGGAAGTATGGGTGAATCAGTTCATCAGCTGATTGCTGTCTTTCAGCATATTCGGGTGTTAACTGAATAGATACTAAATACTGTGTTCAGACATTTACCACACATATTCCCCTGCATGCAGTTTTGTGGAGAGTGTTCAGGATGAATAAATGATTGATTACCTCAGTTCTCACTGTGGCTCTTCTGTTGGCAAAGATAGCGTTTCTGCAAAGAAACTTCATTTTTCAGCCTCCCTAGCAATTATCTCTAAATTATAAATGTCAAAGCAAAAAAACAATCCTTTTCAGTGAACAGTGGAATACTTGTTAAAGAATTAGTCAGCTTCTTTTAATGTAATCCTGGGAATAGGTTCACATCTACCTAAGGAAAGACCTAGAAAGAAAAGGGTGTAGAGGGAAGGCCTCAGCCTCACACTGTCTTTCATCTACACTATGGGGTGTAGATGTTCAGGCCACCTAGTGGGGAGGAAAGCCACTTGTTATGGTCTTGTGTCCCCATTCTTTGAAACTGACACTGTGTTCTTTTTGGTCTCCTTTCCCCAGTGTCTCCCTCTGTAAGCCCATTTTCAATTGTATTTTTAAGGTTTCTTTTGAAATTCAAGACGAAAGCAACTCTTTTCTGATATCATAAGTGAAATTGCAGTTACTCTATGAAATAGAACTGTTGAGAAGATAAGGAACCTTTCAGTCACACAGACATCTTTCACATGCTAAAAACAATGCAAATAAAACATAGTGGAAGAAAGGGCACTAAGGTTTTTGTGCATGCCATATTTGGGAGAGAAGGAGTTCTTGCTAAGATTAACATAAACACTGACACTCTTAAAATGCATTTTCACACCCCCACTCATGAGGAGAGATTGCATTTTAAATGGGGGCTAAGACATCTAGCCGAACTCCAGGGCTCTGTAAAAGGAACCCTAAGGCTAAAGAGCTTATCTAAAATTTGAAAAAAGAAAAAAAAATGAAGCTTTCTGACATTCACCTTTTTCTTATATTAGTCATAACTTGCTTTTCAGCTATGTTTTAGGTTTTGAATGCCCCCAACCTGACATCTGTTCAAGTCTGCCTGTAATTTATTAGCAGAGGAAAAGACAGCACTTGCTCACTAGTTAGAGATGCAAAACTTCTCCCTTCCTATTTTCCACTTAGTACTGATAGATGATACCTGGATATGAGGAATTAATAACGTATTAAAAAGTTCAGGTCAGGAAGTTTATAAAGTTTTTTTTTTTTAATTAGAAGAAGAAAATGGCTTAAGACCATGTGATTTCCAAAATCTCTAGACTAGGATTTAGAGACAAAGCATAGACCCTAAAACATACTTTAGATAACTTTCTACAAATTGAAGTGTTTTTTTACCTTGAATTAATTTTTCCATTGGTTTTAAATTTTTAAGTGAAATGTATATTTGAACAGAAATAAGTAGTTGTGCTTATATCTGAAAGTCAAGTTGTATGTAAATTCACCTGGCATTTTGCATTTGTAGACAGACTTTAAGAAATAAATCTTTTGGAGAGGCAGTGCTCCTCTACCGAGTCACCAAATGGATTAGATTTCCTGGCAACTATAGTTGAGTTACTTACAGGTCAACAGTTGGGTCACTACAAAGTTTGAGGTCTAAGTGTTAACCTGAGTGCCCACCAGTAAGAAACTGGTTAGAGCCAATCTTAAAATGATATAGCTCCGCATGTAGAGACATGTTGTGTTAATAAAAAATATATAGAAGCAATTACATTCTAAAAATCTCTAAGTACACACATTAAATTGATAAAAGTGTTTATGGCTGGGTGTGGGGGCTACACCTGCAATCCTAGCCCTTTGGGAGGCTGAGGTGGGAGGATCACTTGAGCTCAGGAGTTCAACACCAGTCTGGGCAGCATAGTGAGACCTCATCGCATTTATGTATTTATTTTCTTAAAAGTAAAAATTAAATTAAAAAATTTATTTTTTTAAAAGTGTTTACTTCCATAAAGGGGAAGCTAAGATGGGGAATAAAGGGAAACTTTTGTTCTTGGACTCGATTAGACCTTTATGTCTGAATGTTGTACTATGATATTATAAATATTTCTAATGTGTGATTTTAAAAGCCAACAAACAAAAGATAATATCACAGTCTGTTTCTTGGCATGACTCTACTGTCAGCACAGAAAGTCAGCAGGAAGCAGGTCCATCCTTCCCCCCTTCATGAAGTTTTGTGAACGTGGGAAGAGGAGAGTGCAGGGTAAAGGGCCTGGATTCCAAGGGCTTTGGTGGCAACCCCTCAGAGGGCAGGCAGAACACCTATCCTGTTTGGTCAAGAAGAGAAAAACCGTTTCTCCATATATATCAAACTGCTTTCTCTCAGAATGCTTCTGCGTTATGGTAATGGTGTCAGTAGTCTGCCCTTCAAACATGAGAACATTTGCCTCCAGGCCTTCAGGCAGCCAAGCAACATTAGAGAAGAAAGAGTTGGAGCAGAGCGAGCTGAGGGAGAGCAGAGCTTCTGACATTTGGGGAACTGGGTGTGAATTTGTTTTCAGTCTTCAAAAATCATTGTTTTGAGGAATCGAATTCACGTGACCCCTGAAGTGAAACAGTTGTGTTTTCTCCTGCTTTCCTCCCATTCGTAGGTTGGTGATGATAATGAGGGTGGTGGCTAATACTTATATAGTGCCAGGTGCTGTTCTGCATGCTTTATTTATTGTTGTGTTTATTAATTCTCACAACAACTTTCTGAAAGGGGACACTGTATTGTCTCCACATTATGGAGCAGGAATCTCAGTCTCAAAAAGGTGAAGTAACGGGTCCAAGACACACAGCTTGTAAGTAAGAGTCAGATTTGAACCCAGGCAGTCGAGCCCCAGAGTTCATTTCCTTAACAATTACATATTGTTCTCCCATGAAAGCCCATCATGTAAAACCATTTAAATGGGCCTTCTAGCTTCACATTTTTGGGGACCTTTGAGGCAGTCATTGAGGGAGCTTGTGTTTAGCCAAGGGCCAACCATGGCACCATTGACCTTTTGGGCTAGATAATTATTTGGTATGGGGACTAGGTGTCCTTTGCATTGTAAATAACTAACTTTCTAGTAATCTGATGTGTTTAACTTGTCATGAGCTCAAGAGACGTGAAGATTTGGTGGTAGGGCTGTAATGCCTAATACCTAATGCCACTTTTTTCATATGTTTTTGCTACCTGTTGTAGCAGAATACAGGAAGGAAGGAACTGGTATGGGTGTGTCAGAGAAATTGTATTAAGTGTCAACCTGAAGATGGAACATAAATGTTAAAATTAAATAATCATTTAAAAATTAAGCAACATAACAAGTGATATCAAAGGCCAGTAATTGATTAAGTGCCAAATGAATAGCACAGCTGATAAACCCTACAGGAAATGAAAGAGAATCACAGAAGACTTCATGGAAGGGGCAGGGTTTGAGTAAGGCCTTAAATGCTAGCAGTTTTGGATAGAAGGAGAGAAGGGGATAGTTGTCCATATCCTGGGAAGAGTGACAGACTAAACATGGTATAGACTTCATGACTTAGATAGTCTAGCAGAGCTGTTGTTTGGAAGAAACAGGAAATAAGATTAAAAAGTTAGTTTAGGGTTGGGTCATGGAAATGTGTGAGGAGATGAGGACTCTTTTTGTAAGAACTTTCCCCTGTTTAACCTTCCAGGCAGACTTAGGTGCTTCTCCGAGTCATGGGCTTCTCCTGTGCTCCCCTGCACCTTGTATATACTTAGAATCAAGCTGCGTTCTTAATGTAATTATTCATTGGCGATCACACTCCTAAGGACAGAGTTTCTAAACCTTGGCAATATTGACATTTTAGACTGGATAATTCTTTGTTGTAGGGCGCCTGACCTG